>BQNB010000978.1:0-49198 GCA_026074375.1 Tanacetum coccineum
CTTATATTAATAAGCTATAACCTGCAAATTCCTTTTGGAATTTTAAAATAAGCTTGCATGACAATTCAGACTTGTTTTGTAAACATTATCCATGCAAGGGGTATACATCGTAACTTTCTGAAACTTATAACTAAAAGGACTAAAAATGCCATTTTATCAAAGTTATAACTAGGGGTCTATTATGTCACTTTTCAAAGTACAAGGTTTACTTTGTATGTCTTTTAAACTAGAAGGACCAAACTCGTAAAAGTGAAAACTCCAAGGGTATATTTTGCTATTTTTCATTCTTAAGGGTCTAAAATGTAACATTTTAAAAAAGTATAAAAATATGTTCAAAAAATTATAAGACATAACTTTAATTAATGCTTGACGTGCTTATCGTTTCCAGTTATCAAGCAAAACGCTTAAAACCGATTATGTTATAACTATTATATAATTCATCATCGATGTACTTTTAATCCTGTCTCGAATCTATTTCGTACCACAATACTAGGGAGCTTCATATTAAGAGGTTTTATCTTGGTATTACATTCTGACTGAGTTGTTGGGTTTACGATTTAAAGTGCCCTAGCTCCTCAAACGTTTACTAAATGACCTCGGAATTGTGATGGCTCGAACGGTGATACAATAATTCCAAACTCTCCAATCAAACTCATAACAATATTAAACTATTAAAACCAAAGTTTTAGATTACAATCTTCCTAAGACACAATATATTATCTCAGGTTGTGTGACGTGGCTATTTACTATCATTTTGCTATATCAACCTTTCCTGTTAAGATTGTGATAAAGTCGTCAGCTTTCATTTTGGAATGTTTATTACAACTACCTATCAGGTGAGTTTATAGCCTCGCATTTTAATCTTTCAATTGTTTTATAAACCCGCAAGGAGGGATACATGCTTAAACTATAAATTTTGAACAACATGATTATTTTACCATAAATGCAAGTGTTTTTCCAACTGTATGCTATCCAGATATATTATTGCCTAAGTAGCTTCCAGTGCCATTATTTCCATATCATAACCATTAATTGCTTACGAGTGAGCGCGAATATTGTGAATAGATCTATTGGGGGTGACGGCTCCCGTTGGTATACCCATTCATAGGGTAGCCAAACACACTATATTTGACTTAATGGGTAACCTTGGCAAGTTACCTTTCCATGGGGACTTTTGTTCCCCAACCAATGTCACTACGGTGATGTTCATGTTAACGTATTGGTGTCATGAGCTTATATGCAATAATAATGTTACCATTTTTCCATGATAATTGTATTCGTTGCAATTATTACCAATAACGGATGTATAACAACGTAACCCACATACTATTAAACTTGCATTTAACTATTCTCCATGATAATACTGTTTTCCATAAATGTTTTCCATGATAATTGTACCTGTAAAGCAAATATTTCTATTACTATTGAACTTGTATTCAACTATTACATTTCAAACCTATGAATTTCACTCAACCTTTGTGTTGACCCTTTTTATGCATGTTTATCTCAGGTAATTGAGCAACTTTTGGCATGGAGTGGCATGAACTTAAAGATGGCTAAAACTTGTTATCATTCACATTTTATGTTTCTAGATTTTGGGACCTGCCTTTGTAAAACTCTGATTTTAAATGAATGACAACGTATCTTTTAAAAACGTCTCTTTTGATTCGTTTTCTATGATTGTGTCTGTGATTCATGAAGTAATACCCTAGATTAGCTTCCGCTGCTATATTGTAAAAATGGGGGCGTTACAATGTACAATCAGAAGAATGTTGATTATGTTGCTCTCCTCTAGGAAGATTTCATGTATCAAGCTGACAACAGAGAAATAAGTTCAACATGCAAAGAGCACATGCCCTATCCAAGATTTACAAAAGTCATCATCCATCACTTCATCTCGAAAGATAAGTCCATCTTCATGAGAAACATAATCAATCTTCACATTGTTCGCGATGATTCTCTATTGGGTGTTTTGAAGTTTGTATCCAAGACTGAAGATTCTCCAAAGTATGGAGGCATTGATTCTTGATGGATGTATTAACAACCCATACAAATACACTGAAGCCTTTAGAGACCTAATATGACTTTGCTACGGAAAGGTTGCCCAAACAAGCAAGAAGTCTAAGAAGACTGCTTTTACCCAGAGACCCTTTGCCTCCTGTCAAAGAAGCTAAACCTGTTCAGAAAGCTAAACGAGTTAAGAGATCTGCCAAGAAATCCACAACAACACCAGTAGCCAAATAGACGTCAACAAGATACTCCCGGAAAACATAACGAAGACGAATGCACCAGCTAAAGTCACTAAAGACAAAGGCATATAATTACTTTCTGATGCGGCATTACGAAGATTGCTCAGGTAAAGAATCTCAGTATAAAAGAAAAATGAATCTTCATAACTCATGCAAGTAGCATACAGAGATGAAGTTGGATCCCATCCAAAGGTTCCAAATGAGTTCTAAGACAAGACAGAGAAGTACAGATTAAGGAACTGGATTTACACCCAGGGTTTTCCTGAATGTACCAACACATGAGCTCCAAAGTGATAATGAAATCGTATGTGGATAGTCAGATATGACAGCACTAATGATGATAGTGATGAGTCAATGATGCTGTACAAGCGATGAAGAATTCATAATGGTGATTCTGATAAAATGTTAGTAAGAAGACTGAACCAGTAAGATGAGAGAAACTCAATCTTAATCTGACAGAAATGAAGAAGAAAGAAACTCATGACGAAGATATGTTCATACACCTACTCCTAATATGGATCTCAATGAGAAGAGTATGAAGATTATGTACGGAGAGTGAAACATAACAACAAAGAAACTGAGCCTGAAAAGGAATAGAAAGGTGATGCTGAAATGAAACGGAAGATGTTGTTCCAAAAAATGTGTCTCAAGAACAAACTCATGACAAGAATAAAATAGTGCTCAAGTGACTAAGCTCACGACAGAAGATGGATAGTTCTTCTGATTCATTCGACTTCATAAATCAATCCTTAACTTAGACAACATTCCACCAGTTGATACTGAAGTTTCAAGCACCCCCTCTTTTAACAGTTCATGTAACTTCTTCGGCAGCTACTACAACTACTCCTCCATCAATTCTATCAGTTCCTCCCATTCCATAACAATCAATAACTACCACACCAACAACTAATCCAACAATGAATTTACCAGAAGTTCCTGACTGTGCATCCTTATTCGGTTTTGATCAAAGAGTATCCGCATTGGAATCTAAAATGTCTGAGTTCACGCAAACAAGTCAATTTGCTAATGCTTTTTCCTCAATTCTGGGCATTGTTGATCAGTACCTTGCTTCCAAGATGAAAGAAGCAGTGGATGTGGCTGTTCGGCTCTAATCAAACAAGCTCAGAGAAGAAGCTCAAGTTGAGAATCAAGAATTCATTAATCAAGTTAACTCAACCATGAAGGCAATAATCAAGGAGCAAGTTCAAGCTCAAGTCTCCAAGATCATGCCACATATTAAGAAGTACGTAACAAATCTTTGGAAGCTGAAGTGATGGTTAGATCAGCCAATCAAACGTAGACGTCTTATGCAGTAGCATCTTCACTTTCAGAATTCGAATTAAAGAAGATTCTTATTGACAAAATGGAGACCAATAAATCGATAAATAGAACAAACGTTCAAAAGAATCTCTACAATGCATTGGTTGAAGCATATAACTTAGACAAGGACATTATTACCTCATATGGTGAGGTTTTCACAGTGAAAAGAGGACGAGATGATCAAGACAAGGATGTAGACCCCTCCGCTGGATAGACCAAGGGACGAAAAGAAAAAAGTCAAGCAAGGATGCTAAACCATCGAAAGGCTCAAAGTCAAAGGAATCAAGGTCACCTAGCTCTTCCAAAGGCTCTAAGTCTTAGCTAAAATCATCTGGAAAGTCTGAACAAGCAGATGAACTAGTGTTTAAGACTGTAGACTCTGAGACGCCACAAGATCAACGAGGTAACATGGGTAACATTGAGGATCAACCCAATGTCGAGGCAGCTTCTAAGCATGATTGGTTCAAGGAACCTGAAAGGCCTCCTACTCTGGATCCTAATTGGAATGACAGACAATTAATTGATTTCAGACCTCCTCAGAGATGGATCAGCCAAATTGCTAAAGCAACAAAGCCTCCTCACTTATTCGATGAACTGATGCATACTCCTATTAACTTCTCAGCATTTGTTATGAACCATCTGAAGATTGAAAATCTGACACAGTAGCATCTTGTTGGACCAACTTTTAATCTGCTCAAAGGATCATGCAAGAGTCGGGTAGAACTGGAATTTCATTTTAAAGAATGTTATAAAGCTGTTAATGATAAACTTGATTGGCACAACCCTGAAGGTCATCAATACCCATTCGATCTAAGCAAGACGTTACCATTAATTAAGGTTCAAGGTCGATAAGTAATTCCTGTTGACTATTTTGTTAACAACGATCTTGAGTATCTAAAAGGTGGAGCCTTAAGCAGGAAATACACAACTTCTATCACCAAAACCAAGGCTGCTAAATATGGTAATGTTAAATGGAGTGAAGACATGGTTTTAACGTTGTGGAGTCCGGTAAAAGTTAAATATGACATATATGCTCTTTGGGGAATTTCTTACTAGGGTCTAAAATGACAAAAGTTATATGGATTTGTAAGAAACAGGGTGTCCAAGCATGACGTTCACTCCAAGAAAAGAATCATTAGGATTACTCATGTTCAAGTTATGAAGAGGTATGGCTATGGGTATTTGGAAGAGATTGTAGTTTAAAGGAAAGACGACTCAATCCACAAGTTAAAGGAAGGTGACTTTCCAAATCTGAATTTGCGTGACATTAAAGATATGCTGCTACTCTTAGTTCAGAAGAAACTCTTAAATCTTTCAAGAGATGTCCTCTAAGATCTGAATGTAGCTCTTCGGATGTTCACAAGACGTGTCGTCATTCAGAAGCGAGTTGAAGATCTTCAACTGGGAGTCGAGAGCTACCAGAAGAAGCTTAACATCACCAAGCCTGATAACCACATATCCAACATCTCCAACGAAACCCCATACACTCCATATAACAACCCTCGAGGATTCATCTATCAAGATAAGTTCAACAGAAACAGGTTGATGCGTGCTGATGAACTCTACAAGTTCTGTGATGGGACACTTACATCTGTCAGAATTGTTCTTTAAGATATTGTTTCCGGATTGAGCATGAGGCATTTACAAAAGAAAAGATAGAGTGAATGAGAGAAGTCAAGATCTCGAGTCATGATCAAGGCAATCGACAAGCAGCTTTATGAAAGACGACTCATGAGGAATTTGGAAAAGTTTGTTGGTAGGAGAGAATACGGAGAAGACTTCAGGCTGCTGGAACGAACAATATGACTTTGTCATAGGTTGTCCTATCTCATTTAAGGTCTTTCTCTCGTATATAATTAACTCTTGTGAATATGTATATAAATAGTGTAGACTAATATTAGGCTAAATATAGTGTTTGAGTATGAATTTTCAAAAATTTCTAAGTAAATTCAAAAAAATTCAAATTAACATACTCAAATACCATATTATACCCTCAAACATTATGAGGGAGCATTAAAATGTTCCTAATACGGCTTGGTAATTATTAATTGGAACATTTCTCTCCTCGAATGCATATATTTTAAATCAATTAATATCCAAAATATTAAAAGATCTAACATTTTTGATAAGGGAAGAAAATGTGATTAAAATATATGACTTGTATAATGTGATGCTATTGACTCTAAGTGCAGTTTCTTCCTCGTATGTGCTAAACATTTTCAAATATCGATGCATATATGTAGGGGGATCAATTTTTAAATGTAAAACCGTGACCGACCTTGTATTTAATTACTTGGAGTTAAAATATGGTTAGGTATAGGTAATCGTTCCTATGATCCAGCCAGAACCAGAGGGATCTACCCAGGGATATTCCATTAGTTAGAATCGAAGTCCTTAGGTATGATAAAAGGAGAAAAAAAGAGAAAATGGGAATAGTGCCAAATGAGATGGAGCTAATGTTGGAACAAACCCAACAAGTATTAGTTATGAAGTCTCGGTAAGCGCTGAAGGGGTTGAAAAATAAAAAAGAATTATAAGGATAAATGGTGAAAAGAAAGAAGCCCTCCATACACTTAGGCAGAAACCGGGTCAATACATAAACTGTTAGAAATAATAAGTTGCTGTTTGACATTAAAGATAGTCATAGACCCAGTAACGCTATGTACAACCCTCCCCAGTCACTCAAGGTCTCTCAACGGACTCTTGTTTCATTCCTTACGGAGATTACACGCATTTATATTAACTTTCTCACTCTGAGTTAGTTGGTATTGAAAAGGTGGCAGTCTGCTTCAGCCTCTGATTACTAAACCAAAAGTGCACTATTAAGTCTAGAGCCATGAGATTATCCATAAATCTCATTAGGACACAATCCAAATGTATTTGTTTCTCACACATTGTTAAAAAAAGTAATAATTTAAGAGTCCTACGCATTATCCTTGTGATCTTGCCAGAACATCAGAGTGATACTAACGAATTCACAATTACGATGGAAATCCTACTTGAGCCAACATCAAACAAGCTCATGGTAGGTGACTTGTGCGATTCTATATGAATCAAGCTTGTGACAACTGGAAAGAAACGATGGTGCAATTCTAAGTGAATCAAAATTGTTCCAGTATATGAATTGACGATTGATAAATTTTAAAATGCTAAAACTCTCGATGTGTCACAAAACTACTTTAGCAAGTGACACGTCGATTGATTTTCTAAATCAATTTTTATTTCAATCGGTTTGATAGTAACTCACTGATTCACTCATACCGTGTTGTTTTCTTTGAGACGCTCCGGTAATGAGAACGGCTAGTACAACTGCGAAGCCCTGTCAAGAAGATTCTTTAGAATTCTATCTGATCACAGGCAGTATTTATACTGATCAATGAGGAACCATGGTTATTGCAACCATATTTGATTAAGTGACAAAGACACTCTCTTCCGTATCTGTTGATTATCATTAACCTAAACCTGCAGGTATTCCTGATGGTGGCAACAGCTAGACGTAGACGAGTCAGATTCATAGCCACATGCTCATACTCGATCGACATTTATAAAAACATAATGAAAGCTCAAGTACATGTTTCAAGTCTTCTGCTACTCTGATACCATACGTCCTTCTCGAAGCAACGAAGTGTTAAAGTTAAAGAACTTCGAGAAAGATGCACCAGTAAAACTTTCAAGTTATCATATCAAGAAAAGTATGAGCATATTGGTCCACAAGTTACAAGTTCACAAGATGGCAAAAGATCATAAGTTGATGATAAGAGATTATGCTTGGTTAATGATCTCAAGAAGCTAAAGATCACATTTAAGTCAAGTACATACTAGCAAGCCAAGGCCTAAAGTCAAAGATCACTACAACATATTACAAGTTCATGATTGAAGTTTAAAGACTACGAGCTTAAGACGAGAGATAAGCATAGTATGATAGGATTAATTCTTTATATCATGGAGTGACCTCCCTTAAGGAGAGATTGTTAGGAATACGAAAGTATCGGTCACTTCCATAAATATTGTAATGTTGGGCTCGTAGTATAGTGTTTAGAACTTATGTAAGCTAGTAAGGCCCAAGGCCCATGGAAAGCCCAATATAGGTCCATGGCCGGCCACTAAGAACTATTTATACCCCTCTCCATACCTTGGAGAGGGTTGGTTGTTCACTTTTCTTAATCTAATTTTGTTCATTTTCCTTTCTCTCTCTAGAAGTGTTCATCCCTCCTTTCTCTCTCTAGTTCTTCATTCTTTCGTGTATGAGATTAGATTAACCAATATTCTATAATTTTTAACAAGGGTCTAAGATCCACCTTGACATTCTACCATTAATGCAGTTTATCTACTAGAAATGGTAAACTCAAAAGGTAATATGCGGAAGATAATTGCCAACATGTGCAACTCTTAGCTTTATGGGGCACGAGGTAATATAATCCAGAATTATATTGTCAAGTACCATGTTTAACCCCATCATATGCCTCGAGTTAAAGGTCTGACCAACCATACTCGATATAAGTCATCCAATACAGAATAAGTAATTCTACAATCTCATGTCTGACCATACAATTGTTATATTACCTTGCTTTGCAAGTTCACCTAAAACTGTTTTAGTGTAAAAATACAACCCATGTGATCCCATACTTGGATGACAATTGACTTATTTTTAAGGGTAGAATTTGATAAAAAAACAATGTTACCAAAATTGTGTACAAAGAAGCATGCATACAACCTTATAACACTAGTTAAATTTAAAACCTTTCTATTTTTGTTTTAAAAACTTTCTATAAATAGAAATCTCTACATTTTATAAATTTACATGCCATTTATAAAATTAGGGTTACCAATTTTACAACATTTCTAAGTATAAGTGATCTTACGACGGATAAGGTTCATTCCCCACGGGAAATAATCGAACCCTAGTAACGATTAACGACATACTTAAAATATTGTTAAAACCATTTATGTAAAATTTTTGTATTCTTACGTTGTTTCGTCGTGGGTTCCATTTCGGAAACCACTAATACCATGCGTTATAGAACGTTGTAAGAAAATTACAAAATTTACGTATATAGTCCATGATTTAGCAAAGTGTACATATCAATATACATACAATAAGCATTTTAGTCATGTACATTTAGTCCATATTAATTTTGAAAATCATTTTTGCATAATTATATATATTTAAAAAAAGTCCATATATATAAAAAACATGCAAAACTTATTTAACAAAATTAATCTTACTAAACACGAATCAATTACGCAATTAAAGCATTAATTTAAACAAGGGTCTTCCCTACTTTTGTAATTAACCAAACAATTCACGTAAAAATTCCCATGCATACTTTAAATCACACGCATGCATACATATATATTTAATCTTAATAAATCATGGCATACATGCATGTAATCTATGGTTTGACAATTTATAAAAACAATATGAATAAGCAACAAATATATACCAAATCTAAAATGCAATTATAATCATAATAAAACATTTTAGAAAATATATTTTATTACCATACCTGTGTGACCAATTATAAGCAAATAAACAAATGGGGCGCCATATTTTACATCTTGTCTATGTTTTTATGTAATTACTAGGCTATATAAACGGCTCGTAATGCCACTGTTGGAAATGGTTATCTAATAACCCTAATATTACACTAATATTATACGAAATACGCAACGGAATATAAATCATATAGCATAAATATTTAACACATAAAAACATAAACAAATAAGGAAACATACCTATAGCAACCAAGCTAGTGTCGAATCGCAAGCATCTTCGAGTACACGTACGTGTGTAATAACCGTACGATCAAATAAAACTACTACGAGTTACTAAGGTAAGTAACCTCTACGTGTATCCACACTACACGTCAAACGATATCATCCGAATGCTAGTTCTTCAACCAACGATCAAGTAAAACACTAGAAGTATTCGACTCAAACACTATCCCAAGGGGTGTTTATTTAGGCATCGACCACAAGGAGAAAACACGAGAAGGGGTAATCAATTATGAGCTCTAGGGTCCTCCTTATATAGTGATGATTTTAGGGTTTACCTAAAATACATAACTTAGAGGAAAAGATAGCTCAAAAGCCCAACCTATCCCCCATGGGTATCCAAGGCCGGTCGAACCAAGGGATAACACCCCTTGGTGTTGACTTTTTGACTTTTCCTTTTATTATGGATAATTACAATTAATTCCTCATAATTAAAAAAGCCTTATTAGTTAGTTATCCCTAACGAACTAATAAACGACCGTTAGTATTTTATCGTTGGATTATATTAATATAAATAATAAATATATAAATATATTGTTATAACATTAATATAATGATATCTAAGTGTATAACGTGTGTGACCCCTTAGGCTCATGTATTTCCAGCTGTATAAATATTCGTATGACATGAGCACAAACCAACAACTACTATATAAAAAACAACAATTGACTAATTACATGTTTATATACCAGTTGGCGGCACTGGTAAGTGCAAAGTATATGATCAGAAAAATTGTGATGTTGTTTGGGTGAAACAAAGTGATGAAGAAGAAAGAAAAGGATACAAGCTGTGGGGCAAGGCAACAATAAATTGTGAAAAATAAATTGGGATGGATGGGATATTAATGGACTAAAGGTAAGAATAAATTGTGGTAAGTGAGGGTTGGTTGTGTAGTGTCTGATTACAAAGACCACATTATCAGCTATCATTTGTACTTTTAAATCATAAGGGGTACTACTACCCCTGTCCCACAAAATAGGTACATGTTTTGTACTTTCACCGTTCTTTTGTCCCCTTATTTACAGTACAACATAATGTTTTATCAGTTTTTGCTCCGTATTTTTTGACAGTTTAATATCTTTAACTTGTTAAACTTTATAATTTTCGTTCCGTACTTTTCGTTTCACAGTTTTGTAACATAAATAAAATTACAAATAAAAAAACAGGAAAACAAGGGGGTACAAATAGATATTAGGGGGTGCCTTTACCTGTGCCTTATATGTGCGTTTATTGTATATACTTGAGAATATTTCCCTTGAGTATATTTATTTTCCTTGAGCTTCATTTTACTATGAGATTACGTTTGTCTTGCATTTATCTTTTCTCTGCGTTTACTTTTGCCCTACATATATTTCCCTACTTGTTTATATAGAAGTTGTCTATATAAATACTAGATTTTTCTCAAGACATTGTGAGTGACACAATGGTCTCTAAACTTTTCTAAGACATTGTGAGTGACATAATGGTCTCGTATATATCTAAAACATCGTGAGTAATACAATGGTCTTTAAAACATTTCATGACTTTATATAATACCGTTTTGCATAACTTTGAAACCCGTTACAATCTGCCGACCCCAATGATTATCCTACTATTCAACTTTGAAGACGACTTTGAACACCCGTCCCATACTGTTGAAACACCTACATCATCTCATTACGTCTCAATTTTTGTTACTTCTGGTAACTTCTAGAAATATTTCGATTAATTCGCATATGACTTTAGCCCATCACCTCATAACATTCCATTTTTGGAAATGCCACTTTTGAAATTCGACTTATTTTATTTTCTTTACTCCGTTTTACATTGAAGAAAATACCAACAACGAGACAAGGAATGAGTTCCATGAGGATCGAGCGTATTGTAACCCAGCGAATTGCTAATGCTATTGAAACTATTGCTGTCTGTGAGAAAAATTTGCATGGCTCACGACTCAATGGATCAGGTCGTACGTTAAGAAGCCAAGATGGCAAGGAATGCCAACAATAAAATAAATGACAAAAGGTCGTAAGAGCTTCCACTGCTAGCACAAATAACAAATAGGGACATGTAGGAATTTACTTTAGTTCAATAAGTGTAAGTTGCATCATGTTAGGCCGTGTACTGTGAAGTGTGGTAACATTAAGAGGGTTAGCCACATGACTAGAAATTGTAAGGCCTCCATTGCTACAATGAACCAGAGAGCCCATGTGGTAAATCAGAAGGCTACCATCACTTGTTATGAATGTGGGAGGTTGGGACATTTTAGGGACGAATGCCCAAAGTTGAGAAATCAGAACCAAGTAGACCAGATTTGGAAGGAAAAAGCTCGTTGGAACTCTAATGTCATCAAAGACAAGACCAATGCTTAAAAAGAGATCCTTTTGCCATACCCAGTGAGGCCTAAGTTGAGGCCTTCTTAGACTATATTTGCATTAGTACCTTTCTATAAATTTTGTTGTATTGTGTGGATGTTTTAAATCTCGTATTAATGTATGTGTCATGACGATTCCGTCGGTTACACTTTAATCCTATATTTATCTATGTAAGCTACTCCTTAAATCGTTACCATATTATAAATCATTTCGCTGCTATCATTTTATAAATTATTTCGTTGTCACCCTATAAATTATTTTGCTATCATTATATAAGCCGTTCTGCTAGCACCTTATAAAGCATTTTGCTACTATCATATGAGCTATCTCGCTAATATCTTATATAAACTGTTTTGCTACCATCCTATAAACCAATGGCGGTCATCTTAAAAACTGGTTCATTGTCACCTTATAAACCATTTCACTATCGTTTTATAAACTATTCTGGTGTCATCTCATAAACAATTTCATTGTCATATTATATACCATTTTGCTATCGTCTTATAAACTATTTTGCTATTACCCTATAAACCATTTTGTCGCCATCTCATAAAGTATTCTGCTACCATCTCATAAACTATTTTGTTACCACTTTATAAACTAATTTGTTTTCACATTATAATCTATCTCACTGTCGTTATAAACTCTTGGGCCATCGTTTTATAAACTATTCCGTTGTCACCTTATAAATTATTTCGTTGACTTTTAGAAACTATTTTGTTGACATTGTATAAACTATTATGTCGTCAATTCATAAACTAATTGTTACCAAATTTTAAACCCCTTACCATTGCATTATGAACTATCATGTGATTTCCTCGTAAAAAAAATATCCGGTGTCATTATATAAACTACCTTGTTGTCTTCCTAGGAACTGTTTTGCTACCTCATAGACCATACTGTTCATACCAATTTTTTTAAACATAACATTGGTTTGACAAAATGAGCATTTTGTTGTTAGTCCTTATTTATACATAGCCTGATCACCTATGTATAATTCAAGAAGGACCGTGCTATGCTGAGAATAGTCATCTTAATTTTTTTTGTCAATTTATCTTTACTTTTAATTTCTATTTTCTTTTCTCATCATTAATATTTTTAACAAAATATTATTGTATTCATGTTTACCGATATTTTGCGTACATATTCGTGAGTCGTGTCAGTTATGCGTATTCGCATTCGTAAGCACCACAACTAAGCATATTTTTCACCAACCTTATCATATAGTAACGCTATACCCTTGGCCGAGAGACAAAATCATGCACCATGTAGTCACGATAATTATGGATTGTAAGATTCTAAAACGTAATGAACTTTTTCTTCTAATTGGATTATAACCAAGAGAACTAGGAGACTTCCTTCAATTGACTTATATTTTAGTCGGTTAGAATCATGAAGATTATGAGATTCTCTTACCGAGAAAACTTCTAATGGACTTGAAGTTAAAGCAAAGGACACAATTATTACAAGTACATATAACCTAGCTGATAGAGACCTCACATCCGCTAAGTTTAGCCCTTTAAGTGGCATCGCCCCATCTACCATAGAAACTAAGTACTATGTTGAGTTAGCCGACAAAAAGATCATAGGAGTCGATACTATCATTTGAGATTACATACTCAATTTTCTGAATCATACGTTAAACATTGACCTAATGCCTATAGAACTCGATAGTTTCTACATTATCATCGGTATGGGTTAGTTGGTAAAATACCACGTCATCATCATTTGTAATAAGATGATCGTTCGTACCCCCAATGATAAAGGAACCTTAACGCTTTAAGGAAATAGAAGCGAAAACAAAAGTGAGCCTAGGTTAAGTGTCATATTGTACACCAAGACTCAAAAGTATATTAAAAGAGGATGCCATGTCTTTTGGCATAAGTTACAGAAAGAAAGCTGAAGATAAGCCAAAAAAGAAGCGACTAGAAGGAGTGCAAATTATGCGAGATTTCTTGAAGTCTTTCCAGAAGACTTGCCAAGATTTCCACCCATCGAAAAGTTAAATTTCAAATCGACTTAGTCCCTAGTGCTGCACCTGTGGCACGAGCCCCGTATAGATTAGCACCATTGGAAATGCAAGAATTGCGTACTTAACTACAAGAACTTTCTGACAAAGGATTTATAAGACCCAGTTCCTCACCCTTGGGAACTCCAATTTTGTTTGTCAAAAAAAAAGATGGATCTTTTCGAATGTGTATCGACTATCGTAAACTAAACAAACTTACGATGAAGGACCGATACCCACTTCCGAGAATCGATGATTTTTTTGATCAATTACAAGGGTCAAGTGTCTACTCTAAGATTGACTTGAGGTCTGGTTATCACCAACTCAGATTTTGGGAGGAAGACATTCCGAAGACGACGTTTAGGACTCGCTATGGTCACCACGAGTTCCAAGTAATGCCATTTGGATTAACTAACGCACCGACAGTATTCATGGACCAAATGAATCGGGTTTGCAAACCGTATCTAGATAAGTTCGTGATCATTTTCATTGATGACATTCTGATCTACTCCAAGAGTAAGGAAGAGCACGTAGAGCACCTTAAGTTAATTTTAGAATTGCTTAAGAAGGAGGGGTTGTACGCTAAGTTTTCAAAGTGTGACTTTTGGCTTTTAAAGGCACAATTTCTCGGTCACGTGATTGATAGTGAAGGCATTCACGTTGATCCTACTAAGATTGAGTCAATTAAAGATTGGGCGTCACCCAAGACTCCAATTGAAATACATTAATTTTTAGGCCTTGCCGGTTATTACCGATGATTCATCAAAGGTTTCTCAAAGATCGCTAAGCCTATGATGAAATTAACTTAGAAAAGCATGAAGTTCAATTGGGGAGAAAAGGAAGAAGCTGCATTGCAGCTGTTGAAACAAAAATATGCAGTACTTTGATTTTGGCTTTACCCGAAGGAAGTGAGAACTTCGTGGTCGACTGCGATGATTCGCACAAATGGTTGGGCGCGGTCTTGATGCAAAGGTAGAAAGTCATAGCCCACGCATCTCGCCAACTCAAGATTCATGAGAAGAACTACACTACCCATGACTTAGAGCTAGGAGCAGTAGTGTTCGCTCTAAAGATTTGGAGACACTATCTGTATGGCACAAAGTATGCCGTGTTCACTGATCACAAGAGCTTGCAACACATTCTTGATCAAAAAGACATGAACATGAGACAACGACGATGGTTGGAACTATTGAGTGATTACGAATGTGAGATTCGTTATCACCCGGAAAGGCAAACATGGTGGCAGATGCGCTGAGCCAAAAGGAAAGGATTAAGCCACTACGATTTCGAGCCCTGGTTATGAAAATTGGTTTGAATCTTCTTGTGAAAATTTTGAACGCTCAAGATGAGGCAAGAAAAGATAAGAATTACATAAATGAAGACCTACATGGCATGATTAACAAACTTGAACCCCGTGCTGACGGAACGTTGTGTTTGAAGAACAGGAGTAGGATTTTGTGTTTTGGGGACTTGAGAACTTTGATTATGCATGAGTCACCTAAGTTGAAGTATTTCATCCATCCCAGATTGGATAAGATGTACCAAGATTTGAAGAAGTGGTATTGGTGGACCAACATGAAAGCAGCAATTGCCACCTATGTCAGTAAGTGTTTAACGTACGCCAAGGTTAAGGCTGAATGTCAGAAACCATCTGGATTGTTAGTACAACCAGAGATTCCACATTGGAAATAGGAAAATATTAAGATGGATTTCGTTACTAAATTTCCAAAGACGATAACCGGTCAAGATACGATTTGGGTAATCGTTGACCGTCTCACAAAATCTGCACATTTCTTGCCAATAAGGGAAACAGATTTAATGGAGAAGATGACGAGACAATACTTGAAGGAAGCTGTCTTGAGACATGGAGTGCCTGTTAATATCATTTCAGATCGAGATAGTAGATTTACATATTAGTTTTAGCAGTCTCTCCAAAAAGCTCTAGGTACTCGATTGGATATGAGTATAGCTTATCACCCGTAAACTGATGGCCAAAGTAAGAAGACCATTCAAACATTAGAAGACATGCTACGTACATGCGTGATCGATTTCAGCATGGGTTGGGATGGACACTTGCCATTGGTAGAATTTTCATATAACAACAGCTACTACACAAGTATTAAGACTGGGCTGAACTTGGAGACAGTTAGCTTACTAGCCCGGAGATTATTCATGAGACAACTAAGAAGATCATTCAAATCAAGAGCCGAGTTCAAGCCGCCCATGATCATCAAAAGAGTTATGCCGATGTAAGATGAAAACCACTTGAGTTTCAAGTGGGAGATAAGGTTATACTGAAAGTGTCGCCATGGAAAGGGGTGATACATTTCGGCAAATGGGGAAAGCTGAACCCGCGTTATATTAGACCTTTCAAGATCATTACTAAAGTTAGAACTGTTTCCTATCGACTCGAACTCCCAGAGCAGTTGAGCAGAGTTCATAGTACATTTCATGTTTCAAACTTGGAGAAATGCTTATCCGACGAAACATTAGCTATTCTGTTGGACGAAATCCAAATCGATGACAAGCTCCACTTCATTGAATAACCAGTCGAAATCATGGACCGTGAGGTTAAACGTTTGAAGAAAATCCGTATTCCAATTGTTATAGTATGTTGGAATTTAAAAAGAGGCCCTGAGTTTACTTAGGAGCGCGAAGATCAAATGCTGAAAAAGTATCCACATCTCTTCGCTAACCCCACGTCTACATCAAATGCTACGTCTTGAGCTTTGAGGGCAAAGCTATTTTAACGGGGAAAGGATGTCACACCTCATAAATTTTAGGTCGTTATTTTATACTTTTACGTGCAAAATTTTAAATTTTATAAGTTACGTGTTAAATTGGCATTTATCCGGGAAGTTGTACCGCGTAAAACTAAAAATCGTTATCGGACGCATTTCAAATCCGAACTAAGTTTAATCTACTCATATTGTTCTTGATTTAGTCAATTATAGTGTTACATGGTTTACGTACATTTACGTTTGCAATTTTTACGTTTCTCGCGTGCGTTTCATGTTTTTAGCATTTTATGTCAAACGGAACCCTAAAAACTCACCACCTTTGCATGAAAACCTGAGATATCAACTATTACCCTTATTCTTGTCAAATTTCAACTTCCCTCCCCCTCCTACTCAAAATTTCGACACACATACATACATGTACACTCTAAATTAAATCAATGAGCATCTATCCACATTTGTAGTACACAAAACATGCATGTAAACTTAGAAAATGACATTTTATATATATCCTCCTAATCTCCCAACATATTCTTACATGCATGCAGGGTGGCATGGACCACTTGTAAAGTAGCCAATAACAATCAAACTTGGAGCCAAAGAAAAGTTTTGGTCCCCCCCTCTTGCTTATCCTTAGTCGTTTGAACCACAAGGACCCCAAAGGGCTTCCTAGACAATTTTCATAAGTCATAGTTCACATAATATCCCAAAACCCTAAGACCTTTTCATTATAAATACCATGTGATATCATTTCTAGGTTAAACAAGCCATTTACTAAGTCACTAAAAATCTTTTCCTTTCTCTTTTTCTTCCTTGTAGCCGCGACATACACACACCCCACAAGGGTGTCCATATCTTTGATTTTCGTCAAATTCTAAGTATTCCAAGTTCATTTTTAAGCTTATCTAAGGTGGTTCCAAGTGTTTGATCAAGGTTTTCAAGGGTTATTTCAAGATTATAAGTTAGGGTTTTGATTATTATTATTATTAGGGTTTCAAGATCTAAGGTTTTCTTCACTAGATCTAGTAGTTTTCTTCTTGATTCTTCTCATTTGTGAGTAAATCTTGAAACTATCTCTTTTTCTCCTATATTTTCATGTTCTTAGTCATGTTTTAAAATCCTATAGTGTTTGTGTTAATTTTTCAAAAAGAAACAAGACGAACTTGTGAAATAATGAAGTTGTTAAGTTAGGATATTCTAGCGAGCTGGACGTAAAATGTAGGTGTTTAGATCATTCCTTAGTGCGTTTAGGATAAATGGACTTGTTAAATATGAGGGACGGTATTAACGTCCTAAAACTTACAACTTTCCTAGAATATAAACTTTCTAAAGGTCCAAGGGAGGGATAAATCTTATTTTTATTATATATTTTGCATATATAATGTTTGTGTTAAGTAGTTAAATGTATTATGCAAAAATGTAAGTGTTTAGTTAAAGTCAAATATATGTTAAGTGTAGTAATGTGTAGTATATTGTAGGTTAAAGTGTTTTAATTCCGTTATAAGAAGCGTAAGTGCAAAAACGTAAAAATTTACGCAAATATCGGGTTTACCGGGAAACTTGCAAGTTATGAAAACTGAAGTGACCTAAGTTCATAAAAGTGAATGAGTTATGTTTATTAATGGTTATTAACATTGTTTTAATGACCTTTAAGCATATCGCTAATCGTTAAGACCGTTAATTAGGATCGCAGGTCGAAGGTGCGTTCGTATAACTAGGGTTCCTAAAAAAAATAAGCATTCAGTTGTAAAAATGACACGACCATTTACAAAAGTGACTCAACAAAAAATTAATAGAGTCAAAAATGTTGTATGTTTGCTATCGGTTACTGACCTCAAAATAGAAAGTTGTCACAGTATTCCCCCGTTAAAGGGAATTTCGTCCCGAAATTCAATTGCCCGTCCTAAGCCGTAGCCCTCGCGAACAGTTGCGGTAACCTGCGATTCATCTCGTCTTCATGTTCCCAAGTAAATTTTGGTCCTCATCCAGAGTTCCAACGAACTTGCACGATGAGAATGCGACTTTGCTTTAGTTTCTTGACCTCCCGGTCTATGATTTCAATCGGTTCCTCCACAACATATAGTCTGTTGTCAACCTTTATTTCCTCCAGCGGTTCATGTAAGTTTACGTCAGCTAGGCATTTCTTCAGGTTTGACATGTGAAACATGTCATGAATGCCTACGAGTTCTTGTGGTAAACGTAATCGATAAGCTACAGGACCGATTCGTTCGGCAATCTTGAACGGTCCTACGTATCTCGGTGAAAGTTTGTTTCTTTTGCCGAAACATACTACACCTTTCCAAGGCGATACTCTGAGTAGTACTTTATCACCAACATTGAATTCTAACGGCTTTCGCCGATTGTAATCATAGCTCTTCTGGCGATCTCGTGCAGCCTTAAGTCTTTCTTTGATTTGAACAATCTTGTCGGTAGTCTCCTAGATGATCTCAGGTCTAGTATGCTTGCTTTCTCCTACTTTTTCCCAAGCTCTGGGCATTCGAAATTTCCTTCCATATAAAGCTTCAAATGGTGCACACTTTACGGTTGAGTGGTAACTATTGTTGTATGAGAATTCTACTAGTAGAAGATGAGTATCCTAATTTCCTCCAAAGTCGATTACACGTGCTCTAAGCATATCTTCCAAAGTTTTAATGGTACGCTCACTTTGACCATCAGTCTATGGGTGGTAAGCGGTACTCATATCCAGTTGCGTTCCTAATGCATTCTGTAGCGATTGCCAAAACCGTGATGAGAAACGACTATCACTATCAGATATGATTGACACATGCACAATGATAAACGTCAAAAGCGTGTCGAAGTAATATATATAGTATTTCCCGTTAGATGTAATAATTACTTTAGGAAAAGTAATAATCAATCTTCCGAATGTCGTATCCACGACGAGAATTGAATAGATATTTACGTTTATGTTTCTAATTTGATGCTTGATTAACTTTTGTTTGGTTTTGGTTTTTTATATTAATAATATAATGATCTATAATAAAACAAAGCAAAGAAATCTAAACTATATAAAATGGATATGCTTGTCAAGCGAGGTGAAATATCATTAAGTGTGTAAGAAATAGTTAATAAAGAATTCGTGTCGTTAAAAAAACTATTTTCTCACAACGTTGGTTTATCTTGAAAACAACCTACAAATCAACCACCATAGCTGACCCCACAGCTCTATCACAACCTATACAGAATCCTAATGTTCTAACCCTTAGCTCTAAACTCCCTCTTGATCTCGGACAGCCATCCAGACTCCAAAGTTGTGTATCAAGTCTTCAATCTACGATAACAAAAATAACAAACGACAACACATTCCCTCCTCCGACAGAAATTAAAATGAAGACACGATTTATATTAGAAATAAAAACTTATATTAAAACTGAATGAAAGTGCTTACAATTCCCGAAACAGAAAAACATGAATTGAAATCACATAAAAAAAAACTACTAACAACTTGAATTGAAGAAAAAAGAAGTTAAACTATTACAAAAAATAACAAAAAATTCAAAAAAAAAAAATTGACTGGATTCCCGTGTGCTGGAATGAGGAGGGGTATTTATACCCCAAGCTTGAGCTAACCATCTTCTCTAGATCCTTCTATCTCTTTAATCTTGGCCCTCCATCTCTTCTCTCTCCTTGATATGACATTTCAATCGTTAGATTGAGGCATGTATAGACCCGGATCAATGACGTGGCCATATGAGTGTGTTAGTTTGGTGAGAGTATTCACTCATACACGTCACATCCACCAATCACGATCCTTCTTTTAGCCACGGTGGATTGGGTTAAGGTAAATTGAAAGTGATGGATGGGTTAAGGATTGTGAGGAGGTTGTTAACCCCATGGTTAATTAGTGTGTGGGTGAGTGGTTAACGAACTAGGGTTTATGGTTCTTGGTGTGTTCATGAGTGAGTGTTCGTGTGTGTGTGAGAGTAAATCCGATTTGGGGGAAATGGGGTAAATAGTAAATGTTATTGTGTTATAAGATAAACCGGGTAGGTCGGGTTGGGGAATGGGTTAGGGTTCGGGTAATTGGGTTAGATTGGGTTAGGGCTTTGCATGTGATTGGCTGAAAATTGGGAAAGTGGTATTTTTATGACCCAAACGTATATTGACCCCGCCATTTTTGGATCATTGGTGTAAATTACATATCCGGTGCCCTTGTGGTTGTGTTAGCACTTTTCAAGTTATAATTAACTTTCCATAAATTGTCAAAATCACACCCTTGAAACATTATAAAACAATGGAGTTAGGCGCGGTTTGGTTCGAGCCTTTGGTTTAGACTGCATTGACTGTAGAAGGCTGAAGCATCTGATCTCTCTGGCTTCGCTTTGATTTCTTTAAGCCATCTTGATCACTCATCCGTTCACGTGTTCGTTTTTTTTACTGATTCTTGATTACCTTTTGTTTGGTTTTGGTTTTTTATATTAATAATATAATGATCTATAATAAAACTAAGCAAAGAAATCTAAACTATATAAAATGGATATGCTTGTCAAGCGAGGTGAAATATCATTAAGTGTGTAAGAAATAGTTAATAAAGAATTCGTGTCGTTAAAAAAACTATTTTCTCACAACGTTGGTTTATCTTGAAAACAATCCTTTATTTTTGTACAAATTACTCGATTCAATGTTGATGAATTAATACCCGTAAAAATATTATTTTCTCACAACGTTGGTTTATTTTAACAACGATATTTTATATTGGTAATAATTACTAGATTTGATGTTTGATTATTTCTCCGAATTTTGCCCTTCAAAACAATCAAATAAGAAATCTAAATAATCCAGAAATTATTAATCAACAAATCTCTTTTTAATCCACACCTAATTCACTAATCACTACTCACTTAGCAAGAATATATAAATCTACTCGCTAAACATAACATCTAAACTAACAATAATAATTATAACAATAATAACAAACATATTAATCTAGTTAAGCTAAAACTACTAATTTTTTAAAAAGGAAAAGAAAGTAGAACCCGAATGACAAAACTGATACGAATAAAATCACCCGATCTAATAAACTATCAAAATACTTAATTTTTGGTGCTTTAAGCATTAAACTTAAGATATTTAGTTAGCTTAATAGACCCTTAAGCTCCTCGCCAAAAGTGTAGAACCGATCTCATCAAACAATAAGCCAAACAAAGGTTAAGACAAATAACCATAAGCCACAATCTACTTATAGCCGAATAAGATTTAACCAAAACTACCATTTCTATTTTGAAACTAAATCTAAAATCCTAACCAATATCCACAAACAACAAACGAAAAAAGTCTAATACCAACTAACTGAATAGAACCAATCTGCTCTAATCCCTACATAATAAGCACATTGATGGAGAGACATACAAAATAATCAACTCTACTTGTAAACGAAAAGTAAGAGAAAAAAGAGAGGAAAGAAGCTGCTATTGAAACCAAAGCTAAACCTAAGAAAAATCTCATCAACATGTTAGAATCATTAACAATGAAACATTCGAACCTGTGAAAATCTTCTACCCATTCAAACCATCAATCAAACATCATTCGGATACATATTTCATCAAATCGAATGGTGCATAACAATTTAAATCCAAACTATTACATAAGAAAGAAATTGAAAATTACATAAGTGTTAGATATTAGAAAAAGACTCGGTCACCCCGTGTATTTTACTGTTTATTATAGCTCGTAGTCTAATAGTTAATAGTACGTTTTTTGGTTTTAAGTCGGGTACGAATACCTGGTATATTGTAAGTACTATATATAGCCTCTTCCAACTTTGGAAGAGGCAAGCTAGTCATAATTCATTTTACAAAAGAAAACACTTTCTCTCTCTAGACATTCTCTCTCTAGTGTTTCTCTCTCTAGAAACTAGCCCGATCCAAGAATCGAACCCGTGTTATGATATAGGATATACCACAATTGGTATCAGAGCTAATAGGATGATTAGATCGTGTGTATGTGCGATTTCTTGCTTGATTTAGATCAAAAAGTGTACCTTTGAATTTCTATGCATGTTTTCTATGATCATCCGAATTTTGTTGTTGTATTGATAAAGGTTGTGGTTTTTTAGTAGCTATTACCTTAAAGGTATTGTGTTGTGCAAAAGAAATCAATAAAAAATCGTTTAAAAGGGTGATTTATAGGTTATTTTATGTCAAAACGCGTTGTCTTCGTGGAGAGTTGCAGAATTTCTTCAAACGTCGGTTTGCTGAAATATAAATTATATTTAGTAGTTACCAACCCTACACATGATAAAAAACAAAAACGGCGGTTGCGTAGGTGGCGAGTTGTTTACTCTACTAAAGACAGACGAGGTGTTATACTAAGCACGAGTTGGTTACCGCGGATTGAACATACACGGTTTGCTCTAAGTGCGAGGTTGCTATTAAAAACTTAGCATCGTTCTCACCAGCGGTTTGAACAGGTTATCAGCGGTTGATATTTTCAATAGCAAATAACTAAAGGAAACCGGCGTTTGAAACTCCCAAACGCGGTTTGGTTAAAATATTCTTCGCGGCGGGTTGCTTAGCAGCGAGTTGTGTTCGGCGAGTTTCCCTAAGATTTCACCAGCGAGTTGCCTTAATTCCTCGCGGCGGGTTGCTTGGCAGCGAGTTGTGTTCGGCGAGTTGCCTTAAAATCCCACCGGCGAGTTGTCTTATTTCTTGCAGCGGTTTGGTAGCCTTTGGCGGCGGGTTTGTAAAACCTAAAAATCTCTATAAGAGTAAAATGACCAAAATGCCCCTAATGCAAGAAAATCTATAAAAGTTTAAACAAATTTCAGTTTAATTATAGAAATTATGAAAATACAATATTTAGCAATTATGAAAATAATTATGAAAATTTATGTAGATTTCGAATATAATTTATTGCGAAACGTAAGCGTTTTACGTAACCAACAAAAATAAATTATGAAAAGTTATAAATTATACTCCTAATAATCATATAACACTTGCTTGATATAAACTTTAATTCGTTTGGTGTCCGTTTACATTGATCGTTGATTTTTAGTTTACGCGATTTAACTATAAGATAATAATTAAAAGCGAACGCGTAAAACTCTAAAAATAAATAATGGAATTTATTAAAGTTGAAAATAACCTAAAAATAACCAAAATAAATTAAGTGGCGGCACAAAGAATTTTTCCAGGACTTGTGCGATTTTTCTAAGATCATTTGAAGACTAAAGAGTGTGGGAAAAATAGTGGGAAGCTTTGGGAGTGCTTGATTTGATTGTTGGTATTGTTTTGGGGTCGAAAATCATAACCGGGTGCATTAAATCATAAAATCATCAAGGGCCATCAAAGGTAATTTTATAACTTATGTTTCATCATGTTAATATGTTATAAACCTGGGAAAAATGTTCATGCACTTTATTTTGATTTTATAAATTGAAACATATTCAAAACCCTAATTTAGAAATGAAAATGAAATCGGCATATAAAATAATTGTAAAATTTATTTTATATTTTTCTGAGGTTGTACATATCTCATATAACTCAGAAAAATTGTTGGAATAATTTATAAATAATTCGAATGATTATTGGAGATTTAAATGTGTTTACCGAATTCGAAAATAAGGAAAAAGGGAAGAAAAATGGTTAAAATGAATTAGGGTTAGGGTTTTACTATTTTGTCCAGGTGTAATTAATGCCAATGATTGGGAAATAATTATGTTTGTGCTTGGGAAAAATTTGATTAGGGTTTTGTGAATTATTTTGTTAGCCGAATTGCTATTTAAAAGTATAAGGACTTGTTTTGTAATTTCTGAAACTTTGGGGTCTGATTTAAGCATGTTATTATATTTGTTATGATCTGAGAAAAATAAGTTGGGGGGTAGAAAATGTCATTTTGATATTATTTATGTAAACCTTACTATTTATAGAAACCTGCTATTTATAGAAACATGCTATTTATGGAAACTTACTATATATAGAAACCTGCTATTTTTGGAAAGTCTATTTTTAGAAAGTCTATTTTTGGAAAGTTTAATTATGGAAACTTATTAAATCAGGAAAGTTATCATTTATGGAAAGTTAATTAAGGAAAGTCTATTTTTGGAAACTTACTATAATTAGAAGCTGCTATTTTTGGAAAGTACCCAATATAACAAGAATACTAATCATGAAACATACTAATCATGGAATATGTTAATCATGGAACGTACTAATCAAGGAATCATGCTAATTATAGAAAGTTACTAAAAATAGAAAGTTACTAAAAATAGAAAGTTACTAAAAATGGAAAGATACCTTAATCATGAACAAGTAACTTATACAAGTCCTTTAACATGTAGATCACGTGAAGCAGGAGTAGTTTCCATCTCTTTCATCCTTCTCTTTCGTTTTCTTTGCTGGACTTAAGGTACGGATATTCCGTCCTTTCAGTAAGGACATTCTTTCTTTTCATGATTCATCCCCAGAACTGCTATGCTTCCCCATTTTTATGTCTTTTGCCATGATCCTTTACATGTTTGATTTCAAGACTTATTCTATTGCCCGAGCTATATATACGCATGACCATGATTTACATGACTTACCACCTAGTCATGGAGGTACCATGACCGTGACACATGAGGCACCTGTGTCACGACTCTTTCGCGTTGAGAGTGATTTCACGCGGCGTCCCTTTTCATGTTACCAGATTATATTTCATGTTTGGCCATTATTATTCAGGGGCGTATGGGTGCATCCTAGTTTACATGTTTACACGTTCATGGTGATTGGTTGGTGTGTGCTCTACATCCCATCACATTGGAGCTGATCCCTCCACCCATATTATTATAAGAGGTCACCCCTCTATTACATGTTGAGGCAGCCCCTCTATTATATGCATGTATTCACGACATTATTATTATGACATGTATGATTATATGAGCTCGTGGGCATTCCTTATTATTTATGTTTATACTATCCATGATATCTCATGACATCTTTGACTTCACGTTACCATGTTTTACATGTTTATTTCCTATTCCTTCATGACGTATTCTCCAGGTTTCCTCATGACACTCATGATCTTTCCGCTGCTTTATACTTATTATCCAGGATTCATACTTATTACTTACATTGTTATTATATCCGTTCACTGAGCGTTATGCTCAGCCGTATTTCTTTCTCTTTCTTATACGGCAGGTATCTAGAGGGAGATTGGGCATGAGAGAGTGTGTGCTTAGGAAGTGACCCATTTAGCTTCCTTTCTTTTTATCGCAGACATTTTGATGTGCTATACTATCTTGGACACATGTTTCGTCCGTTAGACTTCCTTTACGTTATTCATGTTGATCTCATAATTGGGAGCCGATGTTTGATTCCGGCTTTCCACCTTGTCCTATGTTATTACTTATGACTTTATGCCTTTATTATGCTTTGATATGACACCATGATTATGACGTTTCGGCCTACTCTTCGGAGCGGGTTTGGGTCGTTACAGGGTTGAGCTTCTGTCTTAGAAATTTGAAATATTTCAAACCCGGGATTTAATATCACTAAAACAAAATACAAATACGTTAACCTCACCACTTTTAACGTACACTCTCTAATCATTGATCGATCAAAACATATCATATCATAATAATACAAGATGTCTAGTATGCAAGAAGATATCCAGTGTGCCGGTTCTGATACACGCCCACCAATGCTTGATAGAACAGACTTCGAATCTTGGCAACAACGTATACGTCTGTACTGTCTAGGAAAGGATAATGGAGAGAATATTATGAAGTCCATTAAAGAAGGACCATTTCAAATGGGAACGGTCTCAGATGTTATTACTGGAGGAACTGAGGGTGCAGTTCAACAAGGTCCAGTACGTGCTAGAGTCCTAAACGACCTTTCAGCTGAAGAAAAGGAAAGGTATAAAGCTGACATTCGTGCAACCAATATCCTACTTCAGGGTATACCAAAGGACATCTACTCACTCATCAATCACTATACTGACGCCAAAGACATTTGGGAAAACGTGAAGATGATTCTGGAAGGTTCTGAGCTAACAAAAGATGACCGGGAATCTCAGCTATACGATGACTTTGAACACTTCCGTCAAATCAAAGGAGAAAACATTCAAGGATACTACGTTAGGTTTACGAAGCTCATCAATGACATGAGAAACATCAAGATGACCATGTCCAGGATGCAGCTTAACTCAAAATTTGTGAACAACATGTTGCCTGAGTGGAGTAGATTCATAACTGAAGTCAAACTTAACAGAGGTTTGAAAGAGTCAAACTGTGATCAGTTGTATGCATACTTAAAGCAACATGAGGTGCATGCTAATGAGAACAGAATCATGATGGAAAGGTTCGGTCAACCAAATAATGATCCGTTGGCACTAGTGTCGGACGCCTCAGCTCAGCAGTATCCAATAAGTTTTTTGCGACCTATCTATTTTACCTCCCTATCCTTAAAATATGTACCATTTCAAACTATTCACCAGGCATAAGAGTGGGAGACCGATATCATCGGACACTCAGCAGAATTAATTATCGTAGTCAGATCAGAAAAATGACCGACAGGGAACGATAGGCAGGCGGTGGTGGTAACTACCTGAACAACAATAACAACAAACCAAAACTCACTCCAAACAACATAAGGGGCCCCCACTCGCACGGGGCGGGGAGTAGCGGCGGGCCGGGGGCGGTCTCTGGGGGGCGGAGGGGGGGGTAACTCTCGTGACAACAATAGGCAATATCTAAATCGTTATCGTCATTATCTGCTATATGATATGAAATCTAACATCACGACATGTAACAGAATTCTGGTACAGGACGCAACCAAAGGAAACTAGAGGTCACAATCCCACCGATCTACCAACTCGGGTAAATCATTTGAAATAACAATTTATTCTCTATATGTCCAAATGTCATGACTCACGATCTATCATTGAATCAGGTTTCCCAGCAGTCCCAGGGTACCCCTCTAGGGTTTTATACTCAACCCTGTTGCAACACATGTGGTACGTAGACACCCAGGGAGAGTGTCGTCGTGCATGCAGTACTGTGCTTCAATGTGGGCCAGGCTGGTCATCTTCAGAGGGACTAAACAAGAAAGAACACTGGTGCTATTCATCTGTAATGCTGACAAGAAAGCCAGACGCATCATCGTGTCTTTGCACTTACTCAATCAGGCGCCCAATACTTCAGGTACCATCACTGTGCAATATTTCTTTTTGGACGTCATGTTTGTTTTTTTGATACGGGTTGCGACACATTCTTTGATATCTACAAGTTTTGCTTCATGTTTTTACTATGACACCAATATAATACTTGTGGCGGGAGCGGAGGGGAGTGAGGGGTTAAGTATATCCACGCCCATGAAAGACTCCGCACGTATTACCCATGTATATAGAGATCTTCCTCTACAGTTTGATGACAAGATTCTTCAGTTAAATGCACTTTCCCTTGGATATGTGTGAATTTGACATAATCTGGAATGACTGGTTAGCAGCACACCGTGCTACGATTGACTGTCATTCCCGTCGTGTTATATTCGGCGATATTCATGCTCCTGAATTTATTTATCATGTTCCTTGCCGGTAAATCGTATGAAGATCCTATTTCCGGGGCAAAAGAAAGCACTACCTTACTATCGCATGGCTGTGAAGTTTTCGGCTACCATTCTACACACTTCCTGACGTTTCTTCTATTCATGATCATCCGATTGTGGGAGAGGACGGCGTGGAAGGTTTCAGGAGACGTATTCCGGTAGAACTACCAGGAACATACCTGGGCGCGAGGAATCGTGATGTTATAGAGTTTAACATTGAGCTTATTCCCGGAGCTGAGCCAATCTCCAAAGCTCCTTATCGCATGGCACCGATTGAGTTAAAAGAGTTGAAGGATCAGTTACAGGAGTTGTTGGAGCGAGGTTTTATTCGCCCGAGTGTATCGCCATGGGGTGCAAGGGGTGGGGGGGGGGGGCCGTGAGAGCTTAGAGGTGAGTGTACAAAGAAGAAGACGGTAGCATGATGATTTATGTTATGCGACTACCGTGAATGAACAAAGATCACCTATCTCATCCTCTATCACTCTCTCTCTCTCTTTCCATGTATCGATTATTTATTTGATCAGCACAGGCGCTAAACATTTTCCAAGACTATATATATTTACGATCTGGGTTACCATCATTGCGAAGTGAAAAGAGCAGGACATTTCCAAGACTGCTTTTCGCACACGTTATGGTCATTATGAAACTTGAGTTATGCCTTTTGTTCCTCCGAATGCACCATCTAGATATAGGACTTGATGAACCGAGTTTTTCATGAATTCTTGTGACAAGTTTCGTCCATCATGTTTCATTGATGATATTCTGGTCTTCTCTAAGTCTAAAGAAGAACACGAGAGCATCCTCCGCACTTTCTACAGATTTTACTGGACAGGTGGGGGCTGGGGAGAGGGAGTGAGAATATGCCAGTTTTCAAAGTGCGAATTTTGGTTGAGTAAGGTGGCATTTCTGGGTCACATTGTTTCAGCAGAAGGAATTACTATGGATCCGTGCGAAGGTTGAGGCTATCACCAATGGCCAATGCGCGGGGCGCGGGGGGGGGGTCGGGCGAGGCGAGTTGACCGAAGTACGAAGGTTTTTTTAGGATTACAGGTTATTACCGCAACAATCGCTAGAGGGTTTCTCACGATTAGCCTTACCCTTAACCAAGCTTATGCGAAAAGGTGAGAAGTTTGTATGGAATGAAGAGCGAGAAAAGAGCTTTGAAGAGCTTAAGCAACGTTTGGTTTCCTCGCCTATTCTTACTCTTCCATCTGGTACAGGTGGATTCCAGATTTACAGTGATGCTTTTCTAAGAAGGGTCTTGGGTGTTTCCTCATTCATGCATGGGAAAGTGAATGCCTATGCCTCACGACAAACTAAAGCCATATGAGAGAACTATCCTACGCATGAACTAAGTTAAAGGCATCCGTTGTCTTCGCTCTCAAAATTTGGAGACATTAGCTTTATGGCGAATCAGTGAATTTTTAACGCTCATAAGGTCACAAATACATTTTCACGCAGCGAGAATATAATATATGAGACAGAGGCGTTGGATGAGAGTAATAGAAGTATTATGACACCACATTCAGTACCATCCGGGTAAAGCAAATGTGGTGGCTGATGCCTTTGAGTAAGAAGTCGGTATGATACTGGTATCAAAGTGGAAGAAAGGAGTATTCGTGATCCTTGAGCTTTAGATATAGCGAATTATGTAATCCGTGGAAGAGTGGTTTCTGGTCTAGTCCAGCGGGTTGAGCCTAACCTAATTTCATAGATCAGACAGCTCAGAAGGATGACGGAGAAATCTGGGCAATTATTCAGAATATGATCATCGGAGCCGAGTATTCCCGCGTTGATGACGATGGCATTTTATGGCAGGGTACTAAATTATGCGTACCAGAGGATCCTACACTTCGGGAAGCCTTGATGACTGAGGCTCATAGTTCTCCATTTTTGATTCATCCAGGGTCGACGAAGATGTATCACGATCTCAAGCAACACTTTTGGTGGAGTGGTATGAAGCGCGATGTGGCTACGTTTTGTGTCGAAGTGTTTAACATGTCAGCAGGTTTTAAGATTGAACACCAACGAGCAAGTGGGCAATTGCAACCAGATAAGATACCTGTTTGGAAAGTGGGACGAAATATCCAAGGAATTTGTTACCGGGTTTACCACGGACTCAGAGGAATCACGATGCTATCTGGATTGTATGTAGATCGCTTGTACTAATCGCACATTTTCTTCCTATCCCGTAAGGAATTACCCCGTTAGTAAATTAGCAGAAATGTCCAACAAGAAAATTGTTCGATACACGGTACTCCATCAGCGATCGTGTCAGATAGAGATCCACGTTTCACGTCTCGTTTCTGGAAAGGTTTACAGAAAGCTTGGGGAACCAGGCTCAAGTTTAGTACAGCTTTTCATCCTGAGACCGACGGACAGTCGGAGCGTACGATTCAAACATTAGAGGATATTACCTACATGTTGTTTAGAATGGAGGAAATTGGTATGACTATATATGCTAAGTGGAGTTTTTGCCTACAATAACAGTTGGTCATGCGAGCATAAAAATGCGCTCCTTACGAGATGTAGTATGTGTAGGAAATGTCGTGCTCCTATTTGTTGGGATCATGACGGTGAAACGTATTCTTGAGGGTCGGAGATGAATTGAAGTGACTAAATGAAAAGGTCGTCGTCGCTAGGAAAAAGCATTAAGGAAGCTCAGACTCGTCAAAGAGATACTCGGACAGACAATCGCAGACGTTTAGAAGTTCAGCCGGGTGAACATGTTTTCTTAAAGTATCACCTACACGTGGATCAGGCGTTTTGGTATCAAGGGCAAGCTTAAGTCCTCGTTTCATAGGACCGTGAGATTCATGATCGCTTTGGTGAGGTTTCCTATCGTTTTTCGTTACTCCTCAGCAATCTCATGTTCACAATTGTTTCATGTAACATTACTCAGAGGTTACAAGTATCATCTCTTCACGTTGTCTCTTAATCCATTCGAATCAGAACCGTGAGGATTTATCTTATACCGGAAGAGCCTGAATCTATCAAGACGTCAGGACATAGTCATGAGGAACAAGACGATCCTTTTCAATATTCTTTTGGAGGAATCTCCGACGGGAAGCCACTTGGGAGACCGAGGAGTCTATACGACTTCTTAATCCTCACTTTCTTCCATGATCTGGTAATGTCTCTCTTTAGCTGTACATGTTCTAATTCGAGGACGAATTATTCTTTTAAGAGGGGAAGAGTTGTAAAACCCGCATGAAAAATACCATGAAATTTAAAAATTTAATAAATAATAAAATCTTACACGTAAACGCATGAAATTAATATATCACGACAAGTATTATTCAAGAAATTTGAATAATTTTACGAAAAGCACGAATACGCGAGAATACTAAATTTGTCACGAAAAATAAAAGTCATCTATCTTTCTTTTTGGGCCTAGCCGGCGCCCCATGCACCAAGAAAAACAAAGCCAAGTTATTTAATAATGGCCCAAGCCCAAAGTCTCACTATATTATCTCCTTTAGGTATCAAATCATTTCAAAAAAAAAATAAGAAACCCTAGCTCTCTATAACTTTCGGCCGGCACCTCAAGGAAGAAACCAAGGAGAAATTTTGATCTTTGTTCGTGATTCTACTAGTCTCAGTCATTCTTGATTGATCCTTGATCAATCCCCGTAATTGGTATTTCGTAAAAAAAAAAAATCTATTTCGTTCTCTTGAATACTTTCATGCATGAAAAATGATATCATGAAATAATAAAAGTATGAAATAATGACCCAAGAATGAATGAATAATTATGATGTTTAATATATGTTAACACGTTGCGTGATAAATTAATCGAATGGGACAAGGTTTAGGTGTGTGTTCGAGTGGGCTTGTGGCCAAACTAAGCCAAGCCGAGACCCCTTGGGGCTCGGCACATGTTATTATTGAAGGTTTGGATCAAGCCGAGACCCTTAAGGGGGCTCGGCATATATGTAGGTTGCTTTTGAGGGTGTGTCGAACATGGGGTTTGAGTCGAAAGGTTTTGAAAATAAATACTATAAAAGGTTCGGCTATATGATTTGAGCCATAAGGCTCGGCTCAAATATTGGGTCAAAAGAGTGAGCCAAAAAAAACCAAAGGGTTCGACCTCCCCCCCTAGCTTGATTAAAATTTAAATCGTGTTAACATGGTAAATTATTTTCGCGCGCATTTACTTAATTAAGGGAAAAGTCTAAATGTTTATAAAAATTATAAGTTGTTATCATGTGAATTAATTACCAAGAAAATTGAAGGATAAATGAAATCAACCAAGAAATCAGTAGACTAAAAATGATTTACACTTTTGACCATAACTTAAATTAATTAATTATTACCCTTAAAATTCATGAAATGACATTTATTTCCCATAACTATAATTAATTTTATGTATACCTAAAGTATAGAAAAATAACATGATTTTATCTTAAAATTCTTGATAGATATTATATTAACCAAGATAACATAAAATGTAAAACCTGCTAATTAATGGAAACTTCTATTTATAGAAACATGCTATTTATGGAAACTTACTATATATAAAAACCTGCTATTTTGTAAAAGAAAGTCCTAATTTTTTAGAAAGTCGTATTATGGAAAGTTTAATTATGGAAACCTTATTAAATCAGAGAAAAGTTATCATTTAAGGAAAGTTAATTAAGGGAAAGTCTATTTTTTGAAACTTAGCTATAATTTAGAAGCTGCTATTTTTGGAAGGTACCCAATATAACAAGAATACTAATCATGAAACATACATTCATTGAATATGGGTTAATCATGGAACGTACTAATCAAGAAATCATGCTAATTATAGAAAGTTACTAAAAATAGAAAGTTACTAAAAATAGAAAGTTACAAAAAATGGAAAGTAACCTTAATCATGAACAAGTAACTTATATATGTCCTTTAACATGTAGATCGCTATTTTTTAAAGCAGGAGAGCTTCCATCTTCTTATCCATCTCTTTTCCGTTACTTGCTGGACATTATGGTACGGATATTCCGTCCTTTCAGCAAGGACATTCTTTCTTTTCATGATTCATCATCAGAACTGCTATGCTTCCCCATTTTATGTCCTTTGCATAATCCTTTACATGTTGGATTCAAGACTTATTACTATAGCCCTAGCTAATATATACGCATGACCAATGATTAACAAGACTACCACCTAGTCATGGAGGTACCAGACCCTTGGACACATGAGGCACCTGTGTCACGACTCTTTTCGCGCTTGAGAGTGATTTCACGCGGCGTCCCTTTTCCATGTTTACCAATTAATATCATGTTTGGCCATTATTATTTAAGAGAAGAAAAATGAAAAGTGGAGATGCCGGGGTCAAAAATAGTATCCTCACTCCCGAAGGAGAGAAGAAAAGGAGAAACCTCAGGGTAGGTGAGATACGGTAGAAAAATTCGAATGATAAATGTGAAGGGAAAGTAATCGTCATCTTCGACATTTGCAAAAACATCAATCTCACCCCCCTCTGAGTCAAAACATTCATCTTCATTTAGCTCATCAAAATCGTTCTTCATGGTCGTATCGGGCTCAACGTCAAAGCAAATATCAACATCCGGTGGTTCCGGAGGAGGACGAGGAGATGACGGTTCATTAAAATGATCAAGGTTAGATGACTCAATTTCGGGAAGGGGAAGGGGGTCATTGCTAAGCAATTCTTCAAGAAAACGGATATCCCCTTTCGAGTCATAGTCGTCATTCTCAATACCCGGAGGCATCGAGTCATCGGAAGCAAGAAATAAATCAATCTCCTCCATTTGAGAGTCACTATCCTCAACGAGGATAGGAGATAGAGAGGAAGACTGGATAATCGTATCAACATTTTCAGAATTACGTTTTTCCGGCGGTCGTGGAGATGAATTATCATACGAAAAATTCTCAACAAAATGGATTTCTTCCTCTAGATCAAAGTCGGCTTCCTCAATTCCCGGTGGAATTAGATCGATATGAGCGAGTTCATCAGAGAATTGCTCGAGAATAGAATCAAACTTAGGAGAAGAAATGATCGAAGCATCAACCTTATCAAAAATGATTTCTTCATCAAAAAGAGGGTTCGAATAAATTTCCTTCGGAACGTCCTCATCGAAAAATGACTCGCCGTCACTAGAGGTAGAATCGTCGAAGAGAGGATTGGAAAACGTTGAAAAATTTGTTGTTTGAGAATCATCACAATCGGGCACATCACACTCACATTCATCCTCAGAGAAATCCTCAGACTCACTTGGGTTTTGGACAAGGTTCTCAACACTAGACTTTATGAATTCGTCCGATTCTGTTTCTAAAATTGTGTCAAGATGCTTGTCCACCATGATGAGAGAGTCCGTTTTTGGTGAATCGGGTGCGATTGCAGTAGAACATGTCATGAGATATTCTTGTGTTGCAAAAGAATACTCATCGTCGTCATCATCATAAGATGAGGTAGGAAAATTCTAACTTGGAGTATTTATATATTCTGCCAACTCCTCGTTTATACTTTGCAAATCTTGAAGAAGTTTGCTAAGCAATTCTTGTACCTCCTCGGATTGAGCATGCTTAATTTCAAGAAATTTGTCCCAAGCTTGTATTAAAACCTTCGGTGTTTCTCTAAAAGATATACGATTAAATTTCTTTAAAAAGGTTTCAATAGAAATCATTAAGTCTTCTTTAGCTTGCAAAATTTTCTCACTTGTTTCTTGAGGAGGTTGATGAATGACGGGAAATTGCGGGGGTTGAATTTGGTCAAAACCGGAAGAATTGGAATCGTGAAAATTTTGATTCATCGGTTGACATTCAAAAGTCGCATGAGGACCCCCGCAATTTTCACAACAAAGACTTTGTTGTTGAAAACTTGGTAAAGTTTGTGGGAACTCATCATAGTTTTGATTGTAGCATGGTTCCGGGTTTGGAACTTGCGGTGTACAATAGTGACCATAACGAGCATCGTTCCCGCAAAAATCACACAAGATTGGTTCATAGTGTGTGGGGTAGTCGGAAAAATTTTGAGAATCGTTAAAAGAGTACGGAGTTGAGAAATCGATTGGATTTCCATCTCCATAAGTACAATTTGGACAAATTCCATCAATAAAATGACAACCGCACCGTTGGCACGTGCATGAATAACAATAAGGGTTATCCGTCGGTTGTCCACACCCCACACACTCATATCGGAAATAAGACTCCATGAGAATTAAACAATAAAGAGGGATAAGAAGAAGAATTAAATGGCAAAGAGGTTAAAGGAGATTATTTTTGGTTTTTTCGATTTTTAAACAACATATTTTATTAAAGGACAAAATGAGATTCGAATAACTTAAACCGATAATCAACTTGCTTCACGGTAGCTCTTTAAAAGAAAAACGCACAAAGGAGCGGAGGAGCAGGAAAGCGCGAAGCTATTAAAAACCTTCTCCTTTCGGGTCGTAGTTCCTCGGAACAACCCTCCTTATACCCCTCTTATAGTTTGTTAATCAATTAAAGGTTTTTTATAAGAATGAAAATAAACTTTCCGAAGAAAGGATCTTCAGCGCTCCGAAACACATACATCACGTAAAACTCGCTACACCTCTCCCCGGCAGCGGCGCCATTTTGATGTCGTGTCGTTGTTCACGCGCTTATCAAATAAACCCTCAAATATATTATATATATTTATAGAAAATACATATACGTATACGTAAGCAAAGTATCATAAAAATTATTCTTAGAAAAGAATAATAAGTAATCAACACGGGTATCGTTTCCCCCCCCACTTTTCATCGGGCGAGAGATGAATGGAAATCTACGTTCAAGTTGTAAATCGAGCTTGATTGTCATTCAAGTTTTTGGTTTTGGTTTTAAACTATTTTTATACTAAAAATTAAACTAATATTAATTCTAAGATTAAAAACTAAAATTGATATAAATGACAAATATGCATGCTAAGTGACGTGAAATGTTCCTTAAGTTGAGGGCTTAGGTTTAAAATAATAATATCCTTAGAAAATCAAGTTTCAGAAATTAAATGACAATTAAATAAAATGTCTTTATAAATAAATGTAAAGTATTTAAATTGCATTAAGTAAATGACGGTATGTAAATTGGCTATTAATTTTTTTAAACCTTTTTAAAACCGCACTTAAATTCCAAATCACTAATCACTTAACAAGCACTAATAAAACTACTCATTAGCTTATTATATCGTACCATAATCAACAAAGCAAACATTTTTAAACTAAATAGTAGCTACAATATCTAATAGAGAAAAGGAAAAGAAAAAAACGATTGAAGAAGATGGAGACGAATATAAACCACCCGATCTTATAAACTTAATTAAACACTAAAGATTAAAACTTTATTAGTTTATATAACTACTTAGTTAATAAAGCTACAAACTTTATATACTAAATAGCCTTAAAAACTAAAAAGCTTTAAACTTTAATAGTAAAATAAACTTATAAGACCCATAAGCTCCTCGCCTAAGTGTTGTTAAGTCATCAACTTAAAACAACCAAAGTTATGAATAAACAGATATATTAATAAGTACTAATTCATTCTTAGACAATACGCTAATAAAATTAAAACTTTAGTTCTCTAAACCCACCCGAAACTAAGGTGTTCAATTCAAGTTAACAGGGTAGGGTATATTTAAGGATTTAGATCTAAGAAAAATAAGCTAGAATTAAAAAAGCAACAAACTTTATGCTAGAAAATAAGCTAAAAATATAAGATCTATTATTTTTAGATCTAATCCACCCGAAACTAAGGTGTTCAATCAAGTGAACTCGGATCGGGTATGATTAAGGATTAGATCTATATAAAAAAATAAGCTTGAATAAAAATAAGCAATCGAAAATAAGCTAAAATAAGCGCTCTAAATCGAAAACAATATAAAATAAGCTAGTCTAAATAAGCTATGGAAGTAGCTTATTAGAATATAAGCTTAAGAGATGGGATCCAAAAATAAGCTATAAGCATGAGCTTATTTGGAAATAAGCAAAAGAAGAGAAAGAGTGGAAGAATAAGCATAAAAAAAAGTAAATAAGCATTAATAAAAACCAACCTTAAAATCAACATCTTCATTCATGAAAAATAAGCCAATACAATAAGTTGAGAATAAGCTAAAAAGCTTTTACAATAATAAGCTAAAATAAGCTAAACTATTCTACTCCTAAAACTACACTACAACTACTATGTGAAAAATAAGCTAAAAAACTAACTCTAACACTGCTGCTGCGTGATTGTATTTATAGCCCAAGTGGTGGGAGGGTAATTTCATCATTTCAAGCCTTTGTCCAATCATAATGCAAGATCTGGGGGCATTTTAGTAATTACGCGCCCCCACCGACTCTGTCAATAGCTTCGGGATTGCCAGCTACCCAACAATTGTATATTCCCTTTTGGACCAATCGTTGAACGCCACGTACCCCTTCTAGAATTTTCGAATGCCGAACCTCGTACTGAACCAAGCAGCCAACAATCATTATCTGACAACCTCGTACACCTGCACAGTACCTCGTACTCCAATCATTAGAATGCCACGCGTCACCACCTAAGTGGTGCCACGTGGTGTAATTACTATTCCAGCAACGTCACCGGACCACCGGTCAACGGCGGAGGTCAACGGTGGCATCGACGGTCAACGGTGGCGGTCAATGACGGTCAACGGCGGCGAACCACCGTTGACTGGTGGTCAACCACCGCCGGACCACCGGTCTACCACCGGTCAACCACCGCCGGACCATCAGTCAACAATGGTTGACCGCCAGTCAACAGCCGTGTCTGGGTCGGGTTTGGTCGGGTCGTGGGCTGGGTCGGGTCGTGGGCCGGGTCGGGTCATGGGCCGGGTCGCCATGTGGACTAATGAAATGGTGCCACGTGGAATGAGGTAATAAACCTCACACAAACTTGAACCCCTGACCTCTCGAGTGTGAATTTAAAGCAAGCCACAAGACCAACTGCACTAGGCAGTGGTCTTGTTATATATACGCATTGTATTTTATTTAACCCTTTATTAACATGAACCAGATTTATATAACTAAAGGTTCAAACAGGGACGAAAAAGGTTCAAAATAAAAAGGTCCACATATGAAAGGCCGGTACCGTTGAACTCATAATTTCATGCTCTTTCCAATGGTGTGATCAATTCCATCAATAAAATGACAACCGCACCGTTGGCACGTGCATGAATAACAATAAGGGTTATCCGTCGGTTGTCCACACCCCACACACTTTTATCGAAAATAAGACTCCATGAGAATTAAACAACAAAGAGGGATAAGAAGAAGAATTAAATGGCAAAGAGGTTAAAGGAGATTATTTTTTGTTTTTTTGATTTTTAAACAACATATTTTATTTAAGGACAAAATGAGATTCGAATAACTTAAACCGATAATTAACTTGCTTCTCGGTAGCTCTTTAAAAAGAAAAATGCACAAAGGAGCGGAGGAGTAGGAAAGCGCGAAGCTATTAAAAACTTTCTTCTTTAGGGTCGTAGTTCCTCGGAACAACCCGCCTTATACCCCTCTTAGAGTTTGTTTAACTTTCAAAGGTAAACCGTACCTCGCGAGTGACACAAAAGGTATGTTTTTGATCTTTTGTTCGGGAACTTATTAATGATAATACTTCAATTGAAAGTATTATATTGATGGTGAATTTTATTTATTTTTATGGACAATGTTTTTAAATTTTTGATTTTTTTTATTTCATGATATATACTATCTTATAAAAGATAATTACTTTTTGTATTTTTGTTATTTGAATAATAAGCAAATAACTTCTCACGGAAGGATTCTTTCAAAACACTAATTGTCAAACGCTAACGACAATGGTATTACAAATCCTCCCCTGGCAACGGCCGCCAATAATTTGATTTAGGATTCTTGATTGCCCCTTTTTAAATTATTAGGTAAACATAAATATATTAATACTTATATAAGGAAAAGTCAAAAATCTTCTCAATGTAGTAAACGAAGTATGATTCCACAGAGTCGTTATCCCCAACGAGGGAATGCAATTAAAGTAGGAGAGTCGTTTTGATAATCTTGCTTGAATGAAACAAGACTTTATATTGGTTTTCTAAACTACGGGAAAATTAAGGCACCACTTAAAAAACATTTAAGGTAGAAAAACTATTTTAACTAAAAACGCAAAACGGGGATCCTAAAAACGCGACCTAAAAACCCTAAATTATCAAAATTAAGTTCTAAAATGATCTTTTTGGATTTTATAAGTCCTAATTAACTAAAAGATAAGAACTAAGAAAACTAGACCAAAAACGAAAGAAATTAGGGCTTAAAAACACTAAAAACGTGAACGGGATTAAATCTTGCTCTTTAAAAAATCAAAATTTTGCAAATTTTAACCCTACGAGAGCAAATCTAATTTTTCTAAGTCCTAAATGTTAAAAGAAAATTTTCTAAAGAAGAATTATATTTTTTGACTTTTTTATATTTTTTTATGAATTAAAAACGATTTTAATGAAATTAAATGTTAAAAAATACTAAACTAATTCTAAAAATTCTGAAAAAATCCTGAAAAGTGCATTGAACAATGAAGAATCTAATAAAAATAAGCTGGAGAAAACAGCTTATTAAATAAGCTGTGAAATAAGCTAAAACAACTTATATACAAACAGAGCTCAAAATTAGTGTTTTAAGTTAATAGATTTTGAAAGAAATATCGAAAAAGACCCCTAAAGGGCGAGTGTGTAGAGGGTGTGTTGTTTTAAAACGTTTGGTGCAAGCTAGAGCTTGTAGATTCTTTGTTTGACCCTGTTTTGAGCAAGGGAGTTGTAAGTTTTTATTTTTCTTATTTTGCTTATTCACTGTAGAACTGCTTATAGTGCTTATTTGTTACCTATATTTACTTATTTATGCTCTATCATGATGTTTAGTGCTTATCTTTCTTAGTTGTTAGTTTAAAAATAGTTTGTGTCACTTTCTTAGTTAGTACTGGTAGTATGTTTAGTTAAAACTGTTAGATTGATTTAGCTTATTTGAGTGCTTATTATTGATTGAAATCTGCTTATAAGTGTCTTACTTTGTTATTTGATAATCTGTCTTCAGCAATTTAGAACCAAATCAGTTTGAAATATAAAAAAGAATGACTTTTGAAAACCTTAAGGGCTGTTTTGAACAAGCAGTACTAACCCATAGTTAGTACTGCTAGTTCTCTTTTGGGATTTTTCACTAGCAGTACTAACTCAAAGCTAGCAGTACTAACTCTAAGTTAGTACTGGTAGTTAAAACTGTTAGTACTGTTAGTTCGTTTTAACTTATCAGCTTATCATTTCTGCTTATTTAAGATTTGCTTAGCTTTTTAGAGTAGATTAAACCATTTTCGTTTACTGTCTTTAGTAGAGATTAGTTAAGCTTATTTTCCTTTTCAAAGTAATTTCAATAGTTTATCAGTTTCTCTTTTTAGCTTATTTGCCATTTCTAGTTTCTTCTAGTTGCTTATTCTTATGCCTGAGTGCTTATTAGGGTTAGTTAAATATCTGTTTTAGCTTATTTGCTTATTTCTTGTTTCATTGTGTTTTGTTAAAGCTAGCAGTACTAACTTAAAGCTAGCAGTACTAACTCCAAGTTAGTACTGTTAGTTAATACTGTTAGTACTGTTGTTAGTACTGCTGAGTTTCTCCTGCTTAGCTTAGCTTAATTGCTTGCTGAATTTGCTTATTTAGAGTTAGTCTAGCTTATTTGGTTTTGTCTTAAGCTTATTTGAGCTTATTTGTGTTTTAGTTTAAAAAGTTTTAAGTGTTTTTACCATTTCTAGCTTTTATGCTTGTTCTAGCTTATTTTCCTTGCTTATCTTTGTGTGCATTTGCTTATTAGGTTAGTGCCCAATCATATCCTTGTTATATTCAAACATCAATTATCAATTCGTCATTCGATTTTCCATTCAAGCCTCGTTGGGACAAAACGACCCGGGAATCATACTTCCGGCTACATATATATTGTATTTTGGTAAACTTTTGACCATTCCTTGTGCAAAGGTGATTGGTTGAGTGTTTGCTTATATAATATATATATATTATTGACGAGTCACTTGAAAACTTAAATTTTTATAAACAAACCCTTAAGACCAGATATCTAACAAGCATAATAAACAATATTAAGCATATTTCAATAACAAATAAGCACTCAAATAAGCTGAAACAGATTATGCAAGTTTATAAGCTATTTCAAGACAGATTATAAGAAAACTCAAACAAATGATTTCTAAACTACAAAACAAGCATAATAAGCATTAAACCTCATAAGCAAACATAAATAAGTAAAGATAAGCAGGCAATAAGCATAAATAAGCAGTTGAATAGTAAATAAGCTAAAAACTTGGAAAAAAGGAAACTTACAAAGGCCCTTGCTCAAAACAGGGCAAATGACCTCAAAACAGCTTATCTGCAAGCTCTAGCTTATCATATATAAGCAGTAGTGTAACATATAGCCATCCAAAATCTGCTTATTCATCTAAATAAGTTGTGGTGTTTTTTTTTGTGTGATTTCTTTTTGGTAAATTTTCTTTAAGTACTTTATATATAAATGAAAACAGGTTGCTTATATGTTTTTATAAGAGCTTAAAACAGCTTATGAAAGGTTTTTGAATACTTTAAAACACAAATTTAAGAACAACAAATTTTTAAACTAAAACTGAAATTTCATTAATTCATAAAAAGAAACATTACAATATTTAAAAGATTACAATAAAAATTAACTAGGTAAAAAAAACTTAAGTAAAAAACTAACTGCACAAGGGCTTACAATTGAGCTCTATTTATACTAATCAAAAGAAGATTCTAGGAGTTGTGCTTTCTTTGTGAGAGCTCTTGCAGGCGTGTTTGTTGTGTGAGAGGGATCCAAGAGTCATCATAGCCATCCAATATGAGTAGTGTCCAAGTCACTTGATCATAGCCCTTCATCTTTTGTCCTCATTCCTTGACGAATAGAAATGCTAAGGATTGCCAAGGTGGATTTTGGAGGGATAAGGTGTGTAAAGGTGTTGGTCGACATAGGGGAGAAGAAAGGGGGATGATGTCTTGTCTGATAGTGAGGACATGACATAACCTGGAAGATGATGAATAGTGTTCGCGCCCCTATTTTAAAGTTTGGGAAATGGCAAGAAAGGTCCCTGAGAGTGTATAACTTGGTTACAACCACAGTCCTTGTTCTTTACAAATTTGGTCCTTGGAGTTGGGTTGGTGTTTGCACCGTTAGTCCTTAAAGGATTAACGGGGTAAGGTTTAAAAGGTTAAGGGATAACGGGATTGTTATAAAGGGTGTGGTGTTGTGCTCATTGTTGGGCCGGCTATAATAATAAAGGTGTTGGGCCTTTATTAATGCTTTAAGGCTTATAAAGTATAAGTGGGCTGACCCGGGCCCACTAGGTGGATACCACCATTCATTATAGGGGGTAATAAAGAGTAAACCCACTGCTCTGATAGCTTGAATTTAGGACCCCGAGTACAAGTATAATCAAAGCGTATGTAAAGCCATTCAAAGCCTAATAGGAATGAAGAATATGAGGAAGAGCGAAGGAGAAGCCACGTAAGGATGTGTGACTTCGATTCTAGCTACAAGACTCATAAATAAAGAAAAGCGCTTTGGGAGGCAACCCAATATTTATTATTCCTGCATTTAGGAGTGTCTTGTGTTTTAATTCTTTATTATTTATTCTTTTATGTTCGAATTATTTTTGTAATCATACTTTGTTTGGTTTTTAATTCGTCTTATTAACAATCAAAGGTGTTTTGCATAAAATAAGTGTATGGGAAAATATCCGGTTTATAAGAACTAATTCAAACATATAAAATAAATTGTTTAGGTTAATTCACCTAAGTTTCGAGTCATATGATTGTAATGATTAATCTCAGGTTTTATAAACACATGATATAACTAATAAAATTGCGTGCAGAAAATTTTTCAATAAAAACGAAGAAGAAATCTTCACAATGGCTGGAGATGGCGTCAGGATTTTATCCTGACGGCGTCATGCCCCCAGCCACATGAAAAAACAACATTTTTCTATTATTTTCGAAAAATAAATTGTGCAATATCTAAAATTTGTAATTTTCTTGTAAACTTGCAGAAACCTATGATTACATCATCACTTTCTTCTTATCTTTACTGCTTTCATGGAGTCAACCCTAAAGTTTCGTTGTATGTATCATTATCCCGCTGATTTTACGCTTGGTGTATTTGTCTTTGTCTTTGATTTACAAGTTATATTTGATGAGAAGAAGCTTGGAAGTTCTTAGAAAGTTTCATTGGATGATTCATGGAGGACGATTTAACTAGTTATCGCATGTTTCTTCTCCATTATTGAGCAAACCAAGGGAGTACTAGTTTCTTTTACTTGTTTTCTTTTCCCTTTATTCGTTTTATGAGTACTTCTAAAGAACATTGGGGACAATGTTCAACTTAAGTGTAGGGGGAAATAAGCCTTAGAAACTATTCTTTCAATTGACATTTGCTTTGTCCTTAAAATGATGGGTAATATATCGAAACATAGCGTAAAGTTAATTTTAACACTTATTTAAAAAAATATTGACACATACGACCGAAAATGAGATATAATAGCGTCTCATGAATAGGTTTTATATGATAGCACAATAAAAACCCTCAGAATTCCACCCCAAAAAAGTGAGGTTCGGCTTTAGATCTATAGGAATTCGGGTATCTATTTTTGATACCCAAGATAGTTTATACCTTTAGCTTGTTCGAGTTGAGGTTCGAATGCAGTCATATGTGTCTATTCCATTGTTATGAATGTGTACGTATGGTCTTTGTCGCCTTTTCTGAAACATTGGTATTGGTATTAAATTATATGAGTGTACCGGTAGTGTATTAAATTCTTTTGTGATGCATCCCGAGACCGCATAGGGAGTATTAGGATTCGCTAAATAAGAGGCGCTAGGATTAACCCATGTTTTAAACCTGTATTTGTTATGATGGTCACATCGATCATATAACTATCCCACACCCGTGCTTCGCACTCATTTATAGTGCAAGACTCACTTAGTACACCTCTCCGAGCCTATCTTTTTCAAGGTTCTCTGTAATTTTTGGGTTAAGCGGACTATTAAGGAGAGCATTGTTAACCTTGAACCAATTGTTACACCTAAATCGCCCTTAGCTACCTTGTATGTACTTGTTCTTAGTACTTATTGTTTACCCAACGTTAACTTATTCTGAGTACACGATTGCTAAGTCCTCCCTCTTATACTTGTTGTAATTACAGTTTGGATGATTGGGGATTCATGTGATAGTATTTATTTTATGGAAGAATAGGGTAGAAATGTAAGTCCTATACCCCAATTAAGTTTGTCAAATGATCTCCATGTTATGTTGATAACTCCATCGGTTCATTAGTTAGATTGAATTATGAGTTCTATGTAAACTCCCCTAAATAGGGGTCGAGCGGGGAGAAAATAAAAAAAAAGATGTTTTGGGAGCGTATACTTCATAATACATTGCTTTGTGATGAGAGAACGACCTTTAACTGTGTCGTTTGAAAAGAAATCTTGAATTATTTAGACTCCAATGCACATTACATAAGCCAAGCATCTTAAATCACTGAGAAAACTCACACATGCTTAAAAAAGTGTCACATTAAAGTTGGTGAGTTCATAGGTTTGTTTAAGTGTAAATGTTGAACCAAAGTTTCGTAAAGTATGTATGACTATTTCAATCCTTATATTAGCCACCAAAAATGTACGTATGAATGTTGGAAATCAAAGAGTTTTAAAGTATGCATGACCATTTCAATCCCCAAATAGTCACAAAAAGTTAAGCATAGTTGGACCACCATTGTTCAAAGTATGTATTGCCACTTTATTCAAGGCAACGTAAATATTCATGTGTGTATAAAACAATGATTACGATTACTCTAAGTTCATGAAACTGTTGCGTAGACTTAGGTGTATGCCACTTTATTCAAGGCACGGTAAATGTTCATGTTCATGTATATGTCGTTCTTTGCTCCGACATGCTATAACGTTCGTTTGCCCAGTGATAGCTAATCACCCGAACGGGGCTGTCACACCCGAATAGATCTATTTAATAACATTCGCGCTTACTCTCCAAGTAATTCACAGTTCAATCCACTTAAGCTAATCCGTAATCATTTGGGTAAAAGTAAAGTAATGTCCTTGTTTTCAAAAATGAAGTGAAATAAGCAATGTATTTCATCCCAAAATAAGTAATTGAGTATGTAGACCAGTTTGTAAAACGAATTGTAAATGCACATGTAATGAATTCAAACTAATCATGTAAATGGAATTAGTAACAAGCATGTTCTCATCCTAAAAGTTGTAAAGTATATGTAAAACAAGTAAAACATGGGGCTATAAACTCACCTCGAGTGAATGATTCAACAAAGTATATCACAGAATGAAAAATGCGTCACGTAAATGCCCGAATGCAACCTAATTAATTATAGGTCGTATGAGTACTAAGTACTTTGAATAACTAATACCGTATATAAGTCTATATAGCTACATCACCATCTAATTGTAATTGTAAAATCATATTTATAAAGTTAAAAACGTTTATAAATATCTCTTTAGTAATAATAGCGTAACTTTCTCGTTTTAAGTCCGTTTCGTACGTTTCTTATGTCCACGCTTTCGTATTAAGTAGTGTTATCAAAATATTACATTTTCATATTTTAAGTCCTCTGGTGAACAGTACTTTTACTGTTCATACACTTTTTATAAATTTATTTTTATAAATTTAATTACGGTAACCTTCTTTAAACGGTCGTAATCTTATTAGTTTTAACTCTGATTTTAGTGATTCTTTCGAGCACGTCTTCGTAATTAAAAGTTTTATCTAATAAATATTTTCCAAAAGATATATGAGATGTATAGTGAATTATTACTGTTCCATAGTTATTTAATTATTTTTATAAAACTTAATTTATATCTGTAAAATGAAAATTCATAACTCCTTTCGTTAATGATCCAAAAATTTATGATTCTTAATGTTTGGAATCCTAAAAATATGTACTTTTTGGGAAAAATACCTATAATTTATATAGAGGTGTATTTTATAAGTTTTATAAAATTTCTTTTAATAAAAGGTTTTATTATCGTATAACTTGCAAATGCCGTATCTCCTTCATTATAAATCGGTTTTTTGAGTTTCTTATATTTTTGGAATCCTCATGAGATGTAGTATTTTATAAAAATATAAAATAAATGCTTTATATTTCGAATTAAAACAGACCCTTTTGATCTTTTTGTTAAATATGTGTTATACCACCAGTCTTATATTCTTTAGGTCCTTAGTCCATCATTTGTCCAAGTATTTCCATGATAACAAGTCTTTACATGTCTTTTGCTCATAAACTTAATAAGTACACTTTTTAAGTAACTAGTTTATATATATTTTTTATAAACTAAACCATACTTGTACAATGCTTATACCTCCATTCCAATATGATATTAACATTCATATAACATATGTAAAAGTATATCAAACCACACTCAAGTGTAAAAATCCATTTTACAAGTTAATAAGTTTCCTAGATGGTGATTCACTATATAAATATAATATACATATGAAATCACAAATGTAAAGAGTTTAAGGGTTTTAGATAACCTTAGTATGATGTATGATAAAGAAATACAAGATCTAAATCCTAATTTAGATATTAAACCCAAGCTTCCAATACTTAGAAAACCCTAATTCCAAGAAAACCCTAATCCTAAACCTTTCTTGATTAACCCTTGCAAATGCTAAACCAAGCCTTCAAACCTTCTTGGTATATCTTAGATATGTTATAAGATCACTTGTATGCTTGCTAAAATAAATTTTATGGATTATTTGGTGGTGTTGAAGTTTGACCGTGGACTAAGAGCACAAAGGGAGAGAGTTTGTGTTTGATTTTACTAGCAAAATGAGTTGTGTGAAGTTTACTTGCATAGTGTGTCTTTTTATAGCAAGAACTAACTAACCAAGGTCACTTTAACTTAAGTATGGTTTGGCTTGAATGACCATTGTGTAAGAAAGTCATGGAGGGGGGGGGGGAGTGGGCTCTTACAATAGTTGGAAAAATGTAAGACTAGTTGGTGAAGTTTGCTTGAGCACATGTTAATTTGCAAACTCAAAACAAAAATATCTTTGTTGTGTTTTATCTTATATATCCGGCCTATATATGTATATGTATAAGGAATTTTGTAATTTTTGAGTATTGGGTATAATTGTGTGTATTTAGTTGAGTATAGATAGGTATTGGTGCTTCCGGGTATGCCTAAATGTATTTTAATTGTGAAACGTAGACACTTTACGTAACCAATAAAAATAAAATATGCAAAGTTAATAATTATCCTCTAAATAATTATCTAACACTTGCTTGACGTAAACATTTAATTGTTTGATGCCCGTTTACGTTGAATGAAAATTTTTAGCTTATGCGATTAAACTTAACGATTTAAAATTAAAAACAAACGCGTACAAGACTAAAAATAAATAGTGAAATATATAACGTCGTACAATGACCTAAAATACGGATTGTTACAACGGTGGTGTATGATATTGCAAACAAGAGAAGACAAGACACAACAGAAAAGTAAATACGGAAATGCAATGGATATGTTAGACAATATACGTGAGGATGACATGAAGGAGACGGTTTCTACACTTCGAGAGAGAGACGCTCATTAGTGCGGTAAATTCTGTATGACATTTAAGCATATTACGAACCGACTCATCAAGTCATCAGCCTTGCATAAGGCATATAATCAATAATCTTTCTTATATAAACTATTTGGAATGGCTAATGATATTGGGATGTATCTTGACCATTGTGATTGTAAAGACATGGTCTAAATTGATATTCATGTGTACATACAAGAATCAGTTACAATAATGAAAAGGAACTATTTGTATTTTAATCTATTTAGTAAAAAAATGTGTACCAAAAATGCTACACAACAAAAAATGTCATACATAACCATCATACGCTAAACCAAAACTGTCCACGACGAAGTGCGGGCTTCCATTACTTGTTGCAAGCTAACAAGTTCTTTTTGATACTCCGATAGCAAAAAAGGACCGCAGACCGATCGGATCGAACCAAACCTTTTTTGGTTCGATCCTCGGTCCATCATTTTCTTTAATTTCGGTCTTCGGTCCGATTGATTCGGTCCGGTCCGGTTCGGTCTTACGGAAAAAAACCATCAATTATGCCTTATTGGATCGGACCGAAGACCGAACCGGACCGGACCATTTCGGTCTGGTGTTTTGAACAAAGTCGGTTTCGGTCCGGTTCGGTTTTTGGACCGTGAGCACCCCTACCCCGATACATATTTGAGTTATCTATTTGAGTAGTGTTTGGAAACCAGGTTGAACCATTTTTCATCAAAAGAATGGATCAAAATGAACCGGTTTTTTAGGCTTGAAAAACTAGTTTGACCTGCTGAGTTTTATGTAATATGAGTTTAGGGATGAGTACGGTTTTGGAACCGATTGGAACTGGAATCGGACCCGATGGATCCGAAAACTAAATTTTGTAAAAAGTAAGAACCGAGAACCAAACCGAATATAGTTTTCGGTTCCGGTTCTGGTTTTTCAGGTCTACCCTGCTAGGAACCGATTAAAAAAAACTTCATGGACTAATAAATTAAGACAATAAAAAGAAAAATATATTTAACCTTTTTAACTGTTTGCAACCATTTACGTTTAAACCAATAATGTTTAACAACTAAAGCATAAACTCACACAATCACTTTATAGTTTCACATTGTTCAAATGTTTAACAACATAATGACACATAACAATCAAGAAAACAAAATAAAATAACTTCAAACTTTGACCAACCAAATAACCAAAACCGTTTATGGTTTCACCGTTTATTTCCCGTGGAAGTAATTCTTTATAGTGAAGCCCAATGTGAAAAGATCCTCCGGACTTGGTATGCCAAGGTCCTTCGGATACCTGTATGTATGAGACAAACGTGTTAGTCTCGCCTTGGGTGTGACCCGAAGACCAAGCTCCGACGTAAGAGTAAATATGGGTTATGTCAGAAGGCTAAAGTAATAAATATGAGATATAATGCACTAAATGCTACATGCGCGAGAGTAAATGCAAGGGCATTTATATTCCTTGAGAAACTATTCTGATTCACTATTCCTAATGCATATGATATGGCGAGCCGAACTACACCTAGATTTAAATGCAAGGGCATTCTCTGTCTGATTTAAATGCTCATACAGGATTACAATGCTTATATCTTCACAAGGTCAAAGAATGTGAATGTCTTG
>BQNB010000978.1:52687-150341 GCA_026074375.1 Tanacetum coccineum
ACGGCACGGAAGCTGTAATCCCAGCGGAAATAGGCATGCCAACGCTTTGGACTATGGAAGTAGACCCGACAAAGAACGAACCTGGACCTCATAGAGGAAAAAAGAGAACAAGCAGCAATTCAAGAAGCAAAAAGCAAAACTAAAATGGAAAAGTATTACAACTTCAGGGTCCGCGGCACAAGTTTCAAGCCAGGTGACATGGTCTACCGCAGCAACGACGCAAGTCACGCCAGATATGGAGGCAAGCTTGGACCGAAATGGGAAGGACCGTACGAAGTTGCAGAGTCACTTGGAAAAGGAGTGTACAAACTCAAAGATTGCAAAGGAAATAAACTCCTGCGGACATGGAACATTTGTAATTTAAAAAAGTGTTATGTACACGAAATGTAAGAACCCGTCCGGTACATATGATGATCCGGAGGGCAATATCTCAATTTATTTTTATCTTGTAATGTATTAAACTTTAATGAAAAGTTGGGACTAGCTACCCTCATGAGTTTTAAATCCTAAAAATTTTCTTTTTACTTTGCAAAGTTATATTAATTGTTAAGACGCGCACGCAAGGAGCCACGCTCCGCAAATATATTATCCCGTATAATAAAGGTTGAGCAACCTCAAAATGAGCTCAGGTGCGTAAGAGGTATTGCAAACCCTGCACCGGGAGAATAACCCACAAATATTCACAAGACTAGCTATTACGAACGTACACCAGTAATGAATAGAAGATAGCAAAATATATGAACATGTTCAACTTGCATTCATATTACAAAGAAGCCGCAGAAATAGCCACAGACGGCCGCGGTATACAAAACATCATAAAAAATTCTACACAAACACTATTACAACAGACCACATGCGGTCACGGCACTACCTAAAAGCGACAGGCTTCAAATTTAGGAATGGAAACTACGCTCCCTAGAGCCTCGTCGGTATCTACTTCATCAAAATCCTCGACGGAGAGAGGAGCCGCAGAAGTACTAGTTTCACCCACCCAAGTCTGAGAAGACAGGGGGTTAGAAACTATCTTCATCATAAGCTGGCGAAGGGCTGCAGCATGCTTCTTCGCTCCTTTGGCGCGAGAATGAACATTCAGCAAAGCGAAGGACAAAGAAGTCTCCCCAACGATGGCCTTGTCATCAGAATGATGGATGGGGACGGAAAGCTGCTCAAGACACGGTTGCAGGTGAGCAGCTTCCGGGAGGTCAGCCAAGGGTCTGTCCAGGGTAAAGCAGTCTAGGACCTCATCCATCCTGGCATCTTTTTTAGACTTTAACAAATTTACCAAAGGGAAGTCCACGTCCTCAAGAGCCTTTACCGCATCAAGATAGCTGGTACTGGCAGCCTCCGGGTTATAAGCCTCGACCACGAAAAGCGGGGTTCCGGCAACCCCATGTTCATACCCAGCCTCCAAGCCCTCCGGCATATTAAAATCCACGACACGGCCCAAGGCATGACCCAAAATGCTTTGATACTCAGGAGATTTAAAACACTTTAGCACAGCAAGCTGAATCCCGTGCGTCAGAAACCATCTCCTTCCGGCCAAGGTGGTCAGGTAGGCGGGATAAAATTCCCCCTCCAAACGGTCGGAGACATCCATAACATGAGATTCAAGCTTTGCTACACGGTTATAAAGCACCTGGGTCTGCTCCTCCTGCTAAGCTTACGCATTCTCTTTAAAATCCTAGAAGGCGGTGTGAAGGGTAGAAACCTGTAAAAATAAGAAGTTTAAAAAAAATATAATAATAAATAAATAAACAAAAAACAAAAATACAACAACAACATGCAGAATAAAAGACATACCTCAGAGGTAAGTCTATCCCTCTCAGAAGTCAAGGAGGTAATCAAGCTCCCGGCTTCAGCATAAGCGACCTTGGAATCATCAAGCGCAAACTTGAGATAAGTGGCACGGGAATCAAGTAAGGAGATGTCAGTGTCCTTTTGTGCAATAGTACTTTTCAGTACTGACACCTCCCCGGTCAAAGCAGACACCTGACCACGAAGACGGACAACCTCCGCGGTCTCCGCCCTCTCCGCCTTCTCCGCCTCCTCCACCAATAAAGATTTAAGTCTAAGAATCTCCAGGTCCTTCTCTTCAAGCAACCTACCACGAGCATCATACTTGCCTTTGAGCTTCTCCTTAAGCTCAAGCTCATGCTCGGCACGGGATCTTACCTCCGACTCAAGACAAATCTGCCGCGCCGCCCCCACATTAAACTCCGTATACAATTGTTCATAATCCATACTGCGGAGGGTAGAGAAAAAGCCAGGGGGCAACGCGGTCAACCAACGTGCGGCAGGAAAAACCGTCATCCAACAGCGAGTCGTTGGTAATGTTCCATCGAGGAACATACCAACGTTTTGCATCAGCGGAATTCAGGGCAGGCAACTCATAAAAGGAGTCATCCGACCCTTCTGATGTCTCGAGCTGAGAAGACCCGGCTACATCCGATGTAGGTGTAATGCCCACATTCTCCCGGGCGGAAGTTACAGTAGCAGCAGCAGTATACACCGGGACATCCGTGATCCGGGCACTGCCAAGTATAAAAAAATATATATGTTAAGGAAAGCACATAGAAGTACAGTAAAAAAAAGATAAACATTTAAATACCTCTGAACAACATGGGCCTGGACATCAGCCTGAAAAGAAGGCCTCGACACAGGGGGACTCGTCGGCATAAGTTGCCTCAGCCCGGCAAGGGTCTTCCCGCCAGTACCAGTAGCAAAACTGGGGTGATCCTTCCTCAGCTGCTTGGCAGGAAGGGTATCACTCTGCTTCCCCAACCTCTTTCTCTTGGACTTCCCTGGCTGCATCGCGACAACCTCATCCGGCCCCATCAAATCTAAATAGGTCTCCTCCGGAATAACATTCTCGGGCTCCACCTCAGCCGGAGCAGACACCTCAGCAGCAGCAGCAGAACTACCGACACCCGCAGCAGGAACAACCAAGGGCATGAAGCAATGACTCGTACTCTCCAGTAGCTTCACCTGATCATCCTTTTTCTGAACTTCCACAGCTTGGACCTTCCGGGGGTCGGCAGTCTTGATAAAGTCAAGCAAACCCATGTCTACAAAACAAACACAAAAGGATTAGACATCATAAATCATAATAAAAAAAATTCCACCGAAGGAAGCAGCACCCACCCGTTCCGTCAGGCCTCTCAAAGGCCGGATAAGTATTTTCATCAAATGGGTAATATGGGCTCAGACCCACAAGACACAAAAAGCATTCCGGATAACGGCGGAAAGGAGCCTTGTTGTTCTCCAGGAGCCTAACAGTTTGCTCTTGGCGAGCGGTAAGATGGGGGGCCGGATCTTTCTCCAACGCACCCCCCACATACAAGGAGACGGGGATAGGAAACACTATAGCATCGACCCAGAAAAAATGATCGGACCAATTTTTAATGGAGTCCGGGGGTTTCGGGAAGCAAGAAGGAGATGATGGGGAACGCTTTGCAAAGGAAAATAACCCGTCACTATATGTGCGGGTATAGAACGCACGAAAGACAGTTACCGACGGCGCAAGATCAAGCACGCGCGTCAAAACCTCAAAATGAGATACGCGGGCAGCACCAAAAGGGGATAATTGAGAAATATGTATACGGAAATATCGGAGAACAGCCATCAAAAATTTCGTGAAAGGAATCCTATAACCGCAATAATCAAAAAACCTGGTATAAACACCCACTTTACCCTCGGGGAATTGAGTGATAGTGTTATCCCGCCCCGGAGCCACGGGATGAACTTCATCAGGAATATAGTAGTCATTACAAAAGTTTTCCACCATTTCTGGAGTCATAATGGAATGCTTAGCAGCAAAGTTAGTCATTTTGAACAGATGAGCGAAGAAAGATGCTAACCTGAATCTCGAAAAACCGTAGAGGTGAAGAAAACAACGCACGGAGGAAGTTTAAAGAATAAAAGCTTGAAGAAATTAACAATGGCAGAAGGGAGGTTTTGTGAAGAATAAAACAGTAAAAATGAGGGGGGTATTTATACCCTTGGTATATTTACTCATACCAATAGTTTGATGACGCCACGTGTATGCCACTTGCATAATCAACGGCAGCAACACATCTGGGAAATAGATAAAAAGCTGTCAAAACCTATCTTGCAAGAGATCTTAACGTTGTTAAAATTTTCGGTTCTTATTTTTGCCTTTACCCAAGATGGTTTTGGGTATTTTAAAAGCCACTCGTGATACTCTAATTCCTTCATGATAGGGAAGGTATCAAAGTGTTTAATTTCATTTGTCCCGTCCAATGAGTCAATGATCCTACTATGCACAAGCCATGACTCAATTTCTTTCATTTTCTTCGGGTCAAGAAACTCCCTATTAGAGGTGGAACAAGATGGATTCGCATTCTCCATGATGAATAATAGAATAGTCAATGGAAGTTACAAACAAACACACAAAGAAGAGATAGACTACAAGAAAGCTAATATGCGGAATTAAATTCTCACTTGAAAGGATTCAAGCGAGTAGAACTAAGCTAAACTATGATCAAAACCTAACTATTCCCCAGGCGGCGGCGCCAAAAACTTGATGCGGTCGTCGTAGGACTTCTACAAGAAGTTTTACAACTCCCTAGGCAGAGCACCTAATCGTTGTAGTAGTAGTATAGGCAAGACTCGGGGGTTGTTATCGTTCACTCGGGGAATAGGTTGGGAAGGCTTGATCACGGTCTAACATAATTCTAAGGGTTGAGAGAAGATTATTTTTGTGTTTTTGTATTTTATGGAAAGCAAGTAAATCATATAATTGGAGAGGTGGTTGGTTTTAGCTATTAAACTAAATATATTCTACGCTACTGGTGATAACAATAAGATAAAAGACTGTGTTTATTTAATCATGTATTACTCCCTAGATTGCTTCTCCTAGTGTTGTTGCCTTGTCACCCTTGTAATGATCTGTGTAACTATTTCCTAAGTCATGAACGAATTACACGAACCCGTCGTCTACTTAGTATTCCGCTAGAGCAACGCACACGTAAGGTAGTATGAAGACTATTACATGGCCCCTAGGAGTACACTAAGTGCATGTGAAATATATTAAGAGTGGATCAACCATATTAGGGGGCAAGGTAGTATGAAGACTGTTACCCGATGGTATCCTTCCTACACAATCATGTTTCCCTAGACATATCAACAACGATACAAACAAAAGCTGGTTTTCTAGAGCCTAACATGCACATCCATCACAAGAAGCAACACTACTAAGATCTACATTCTAGGTTTCATACATGCATAAATAAACATAATACAAGGTTTAGCCAAGCATATTAAAGATAAAGCAAGAGCATAGATAGATCAAACAACATATAGACATATTAAATGATTAAATAAACCTTACTTGATTAAAACATTAGTTGGAGGAAGTACAATAGGGTTTTTAGGCCCTAAATTCGTCCCTAACAGTTGGTAAACGAACTAGGGTTCGTACCATCTTTTTATTCTAAAGTTACACACTCAAAACCCTAAATTCGGGTTTGTATATATAGGAAAAACGTTGTGACGGCGTCGCATTTTAATCGTGACGCCGTCATGAAAGAGAATATTCTAGATAATGGGCTGGGTCGTATGCTCTAACGCCGTCGTGGAATCTCGTGACGCCGTCTTGATCTTCGTGGTGATGGCGTCACGTTGTATTTGTGACGCCGTCTCCAGCCACTTTAGAGAAATTCTTGATCAATGTTGGTGTAGGTCCGTAGTCTTGTCCGTTTCTTCTCTAAATGAGCCCAAGTCACGTGTAATTTTTCCAAATGCCTTCCAAATGAGAAATACCTGAAAAGGAACGATTAAGCACCTATTTTGGGCATAAATGCACGATTTAGGGGGTTAAACGACCCTGAAAAAGTGTATAAAATGACACCTCATCAGCTTTTAACCCTCAAGAACCTACAAGCAAAGGGTTTATGAATTCTACTTCTTTTCTTGACTGGTTTACAAGACTTTAGAGGCAGAATACATCTATCCATCCACTTGATGTTCTAGTTTGTCAAGCAATGGCTTGTAATCAATTGTCAGATTGCAACATGTTCTTCAAATAAAAGGAATATGTACGTGTCAGTGCGTTTATCCTTAACAACGAAAAGAGAAATCTTTTCGGTCTTGAGCTACTTTTAAAACATTCAATGTTTGTTAGCTCAAGTCAATGTCTTATGTACACTTTAGTGCATAACCCGAGCTTTAAATAAAAGGAGAGTGTACGCTTCAGTGCGCTTTACCTTCAAAAGAAGAGAAATCTTCATGTTTTTTAAAACTGTTAAACATAATTTTTCAAGAATTTTTCAAAAGGATTTTCAAAATCTTTCAAAATTCTGTGTTCAACACTCCCTCCTTATGTCACTTTCAAAAATTCTAATCATTCTTTATAAGTGGATTATTTTTTGTGGGGGAGCTTTTTGAAACCAAGTTTTAATGCTTTTAGACACATCCTCTCACATCTTTTTTGTGTGTCTAAAACATTTCAAAATATAAAACCTATAAAAGCAAAATACAAAATTGAAAATTTTCAAAAATACCAAAAATAATCTTCTCCGATATGTCTCTCGTAAATCGATAACATTTACGTACCTGACAATGTTAATTAATATTGACACGGGTATATAAATGAAGTTCGAGCGAGAGTTTCAAAAGTTTTCAAAACACGTCTCTTCAAAATTTTTTCTACGACTTCTAAGTAAATATCAGCTTAGGACTTGGTCTCCAAAAGAAGGAAAATGTTCATATATGAACATTTATCCAGAACAACGGGAAGTTCAAATCTTCTCCGTCTTGAGCATTGTCATATAATCATTCAATGTTTTGAATGCTCAAGAGAAGCACCAAGAAAATGATAATTAATAAGATAAATATAAAATCATTTTCCTGTTGAGCATAATTTTTTCAAGATATTTTCAAAATTGTGTGCTCAACAAACTCCCACTCCAAGTTTCACTCTAATCTTTTATTGAGGGGAGTATAATAATAAGATTCATTCAGCATGCACTCCTGTTCTCCCAAGACTTAGTTAGACTCATGTGAATTACTGGACATTAACTTGTTTTTTAATTCACTAATAATTCAAAAATTGTCACCGCATATGCAATTTTTGAGGGGGGAGAATAGTGATTAAAAAGTGATCAATAAGCTTAATATGGATACGATCTTCAATCTATAAGTGCGTTTCCAAACCTCGCATGTGCAAAACTCTTTCATAATATGATGCACATGTGTAGGGGAGCTTTTTGGTGATATAGAAAACTATCAATGTGTTATAAATGATTTATTGAACACGTTGATTGCTTTTTAATGGTTTTATGGCTACTATGGAAATACCAAATACCGTCCAACTATTGTTTCTTATGGTGTTATAAGGCGGTTAAGGATAGGTATTTTTGTTCCATGATCCAACCAGAACCAGAGGGGTCTACCCAGGGACACTTCATTAGATAGAATAGAAGTCCTTAGGTATGATCGAAAAAAAGAGTAAAGTGAGATTGGGAAAAATGTTATCCAAGGCATGAGTTATCACCGGAACAATCCCAACAAGGTGATAATGAGGACGCATTGGTTTAACATTAAAGGGGTTGAAGAATTAAAAAGAAATATAAGGATAAAGGGTGTAAAGAAAGAAGCCATTCATACAACTTTAGGCAAAAATCGGGTCAATGCATAATCTATCGGTAATCACAATGATGATTCTGGTATTGAAGACAAGTCATCATGGACCCAGTGATGCAAAACACAACCCATCCCAGCTACTCAGGCTTCTCTCAAAATAAGTTTCAACACGTTTCTATCGACTTTCTCATTCTGAGATCGTAGATATTAAAAAGGTAGTAGTCCGCTTCAGCCTTCGATTACCAAATAACAAAAGTGCACTTATAGAGTCTAGAGCCAACGAGATCTATCAAAATCTCACTAGGACACAAATTCTAATACACAAAATGTCGTACATCATTATACAACATTTGGTCTCAAAGAGTCCTACGCATTATCCTTGCGATAAGTGCCAGAACATTCAGAGTGATACTCTCTAGTATTTACAGTGATGAATGGAAATCCTTCCAGAGTCAACATCAAACAACTCTGCGATAGGTGACTTGCGAGATTCTATATGAATCAAGCTTGTGTCAACTGGATATCGATAATGGTCCAGTAAATGAATTGATGACTCAATCAGAAGGATAGTAACTATCCGATTCACTTTTACCGTGCTGTCTGGTAATGAGAACAAGCAAGTACGGTGAATTTAATGCAACAACGTTAGAGGATCTAACACTTTGAGCTGGAAACCCTGTTAAGGAGGTTCTTCTAAATTGAACCTACCTGATCACATGTACAATATTTATATTGTAACACGGTCCTCACGGAACCGGAGGTTAATGTAACCGAACTATGACGAATGACAAAGATATATTTGTCTATATTTGCTGTTTATCACTAACATAAATTTTCAGGTATAAGTGACGGCGTTGCAACCTCATTCCAGCTGAGTCAAGATTCACCACCTCATGCTCAATCGACAAAGATAAATACATGATGAAAGCTCAAGTACATGTGTCAAAGTCTTCCGCAATCTCTGATGTACAAGCACTTCCTCCAAAGAACATTATCGACAAGATTGTCGGACAATAACAAAGATATATCTTACAAGTGGATCAACTACTATTCATTCCATTATGTGGTACAAGTAATCATGTCAAAGAAAATATTAAGGAAGATTGTTAGCAAGCTTTCAAGACCTTGAGCATGAGGGTGGAGACACAAGATCGCAAGGCGGCATAAAGATTCAAGGATAAAGATTTAAAGATCTCAGGAGTCAAGATAAATCAAGGCCAAAGACCGCGATATAAGAATTTTGTCAAAATAATATCAAGTTAAAGATCAAGATCCAAGATCACAAGCATGCAAAAGGCTCTAAGATTCAAGACGTCACAAGAAGTGAAGCCTTAAGTGCAATGACCACCCCTTAGGGGGAGATTGTTAGCCTCGTTTTTAGTAAAGTGATGGTCATTATTATTCTCGAGCCTTGTATAGGAAAACGTAGTTTATGAAAATTCATTTAAGCTAATTGGGCCTAAGTGTCAGGCTAAAGCCATTTAGTAAGCTAGTCACGGCCCATTAAGGCCTAACATAAACCCTAAGAGGCCACACCTCATTTCAAGTATAAATACCCATCCCTAGCTTGTTAGGGAGGGCGTTGCTTCTCATTTTCTCATAATAGAAGTCACCAATTTTCTTTCTTTTATTTCTCTCTCTAAACCCTCTTTCTCCATCTAAGATTTTTTCTTATTTTGTGTGTTTTGGTGATGAAATGATAGCCTTTTAAAACCACAAAAATGTATTACAAAAAAATAGTTAAAAGAGGAAATGAACACACTAAGGGTATGTTTGGCGACACGTAGTAGTAGCAGTAGCAGGAGCAGTAAGCAGGAGCAGTTAGCAAGAGCAGTAGTAGTAGCTGTTTGTTTAAAAAAGGTGTTTGGTAACGTAGCTGTAAACTGTAATTAGAAAGTGCAAAATTACGAAAAAGGACATATAACCCAATTAAAGAAATTAATTTTTTTATATTTGAGGGTATAAATGTAATTTTATAACAAACTGCTAGGAGCAGTTCTGAAATGCTTCTTCATGAATTATTTGAGATTAGAGCGGTTAAACAATATTCAAATGCTTGTTGAGGTGTTGCCAAACAAGTTTTTCATCTAAAATGCTTACCGCTTCTAAACGCTCCAAAACCCTTATTGCCAAACACAACCTAAAACAATACATGAAACGAAGCCAAACATGTTTCCGTACGAACGATATAAAAAAAACCCTGCCGCAACGTACTAAGGGTATGTTTGGCGACACATAGCAGTAGCAGTAAGCAGGAGCAGTAAGTAGGAGCAGTAAGCAGTAGCTGTTTGTTTAAAAAATGTGTTTGGTAATGTAGCTGTAAGCTGTAATTAAAAGTGTAAAATTACAAAAAAAGACATATAACCTAATTAAAGAAATTATAAATTTTATATTTGAGGGCATAAATGTAATTTTATAACAAACTGCTTGAAGCAGTTCTGAAATGCTTCTTCAAGAAGCATTTGAGATTGAAGCGGTTAAATAATATTCAAACGCCTGTTGAGGTGTTGCCAAACAAGTTTTTAATCTAAAATGCTTACCGCTTACCGTTTGTCGCTCCTAAACGCTCCAAAACGCTTGTTGCCAAACACAGTTTAAATATTACAAACTTCACAAAAAATAGCTCATTACATCACCAAGCCCACACCCACTTTGAAATTTCATCTCACGCCAAAATCCATGATCAATCAGATGACGAGTCGGTAAGCCTCGTGCTCCTCACACCCATATCCACACACCGCTCACGTTATCAAAACCCCACCTTCTCAGCTAACCTACGCACCTCAATCAATAAACCCATTTTCATATCTTTTTTTTCCCACACACAAAATCAAAAAAAAAAAAAAAAACCTCTTTTAGGGTTTCATCTTCATATCACACACACACCATAACACACAGTGACACTGTTTTCACTTTTCACCAAAAACCTTCAAATTCACATCAATCCATAACGAATTCAACGAATTCACCGTTTAATTTTGACCAGACCGTAAAAAATTAGTTATGAAACCCTAGGTAGTTAATTAGTTATGGTTGATTGATTAGTTAGTTAGGGTTATGAGAGTGATTTGATTGATTAGGTTGTTTTGTTGAGTTTTGGTGGTGGGGAGATATGGCGCCGAGCCGTAAGAAAGGAGTGAATAAAGCCGCGGCTGCGGCTGCGGCGTGTAGAAGGTGGAAAGAAGGTGATCTTGTTTTGGCTAAAATGAAAGGCTATCCTACTTGGCCTGCTAAGGTATATTGTTGAGTTACTTAGGGTTTTCTTTAGTTGATTTATCGATTGCGTGTATTGTTGTTTAGTTTCTTGTAGTCGTTGTGTATAATATTTGGCTGTGAAATGATTAGTTGCGAATAAACGAGTGTCGGTTTTATGTTTGAAGTAGTTTTAGATGAGTTTGGCAAAAATGAAAGGTTATCCTACTTAGGGTTTTGTTTAGTTGATTATTTGATTGCGTGTTGTGTATAATATTTTGCTGTGAAATGACTAGTTGTGTATAAGAAAAGGCTAAAGATGATTTTGTTTCAAGCAGTTTTAGATGATTTTGGTCTAACAACGAGTGTCGGTTTTATGTTTGCGAATAAACGAGTGTCGGCTATATGTTTGAAGTAGTTTTAGCTGATTTTGGCGAAAATGAAAGGGTATCCTACTTTGGGGCACGAAGGTATATTGCTAGTTAGGGTTTTGATTAGTTGGTTAATCAATTGCGTGTATTGTTGTTCTTGTTCATTATGATTTATTGTTAGGGGTTGGTAGTTTTTTGTCGCCGTTGTGCATAATATTTGGCTGTGAAATGATTAGTTGTGTATAAGGAAAGGCTAAAGATGTAAACTTTGTGAAAAATGAGTGTCGGTTTTATGTTTGAAGTGGTTTTAGATGATTTTGTATTAGATTGCACAAACTTTGTGCATAATCTTTGGCTGTGAAATGATTAGTTTTGAATTGAAACAGCTAATGATGTGAACTTTGCGAACAAACAATGTTGGTTATATGTTTGAAGTTGTTTTAGTATGCTTTTGTATTAGATTAAGACCATGTGGTTCTGATTATATATGTCAAGAAAAGGATATGCTGGTTTTTTGTTGGAAGTATGGTTCTCTGTAGTTGTTAACTGACTGCCTATTATTGTTAGGGATTGGGTGTTTCTTGTAGCTTTTATTGGTTGTGAAATGATTAGTTTTGGATTGGGAGTATGCAGTTCTGATGGATTCTGATAAGAAAAGGATACAGGATGTTTCGTATTTTCAGCAGTTATAGCGTGATACTAAGAAACAAGTTTTGTATTTTTTGGTACTTGATATAGGATGTTTCGTAGATTTGTCTATAAATCGATGTTCGCAGTACGAAAGCTTTTGCTTTGCAACAAAATCAGTATACGGTTATATATGTAGTACTTTAGTAGTGTAGGATACATTCTCCAGTTTTATTTTCATTTTTGCTATGGTATAAAAGGGAGTAGTTGATTGTAGAGTTATTTATATTTTGATGTTCTTGGTGTATTGTGATTTGCTGTATATAACTATTTCTTGACGAGATTGGGAGTAAGGAGCTTGTGCTTATTGTAAATCTAATTTGTGGTTGCAGGTTAGTGATCCAGTAAAGTGGGGGTACACGGCTGACGTGAAGAAAGTTCTAGTCTTTTTCTTCGGAACCCAACAAATGTGAGTACAATATTGGGTAGGGTGGGGCTCTTTGAATTTTTGGAGCTTTATCATTTTAATTATGAAGATCAACTCTTGTGTTGATGTTTGTTATGTGTTCTCTTGCAAATCCGTATCATTGTGACTAGACGCGTATGTGACACATTTATGTGATTGTTACTAGAAGCTATTGTTTAGACACTAGGGGAGGTGTTTAAATATCTAATTCATCGAAAGAGCTTAGATATGTGTTAAGACAACCTGTTTAAAGAAAAGTGAAATACCATGTTGGTGATGCTTAAAGTTATCAAACCTGGGCAGAGTTTCATCATAACCACCTAAAGCTCTGAAATGAAACGCTAGGTTTTTTAGGATCTAGATGGATCAGCCGGGCCGTTAATCGAGTTTTGTGTTTTTTCTCATGGCTGTCATCAGGCTTAAGATTTGACGATTTATGATGAATAAGTCCCATCAACTGGTCTCGTTAAACAGGGGTGTAGCTATTCACTGACAAGTGGGGGGCAGTGCCCTCTACAACTTTTGACCATGTAGTGTTAGTTATAATATTTGCAGGTGTAAAGTAATAGAATGAAACTAGCATGCCCTCCTCAGAATATTTATCTTGCCCTCTATGGCCCAACAAGACGGAAGTTGAACTCAAATTTATCCATTTTTTTTAATTCCTATGCTATTGCGAGATTATTTCCCCTGTTTTCATCATTTACACAGTACGTTTTTAGGATATACTTGGTCGAAACATGTACTAATTTTATATGCATTAGTAGCTTTCTACAATTTTTTTTTTGGTTCAACCGGTGCCCCCCCGCACATTATTTTTCTGGCTCCACCACTGTCAGTGCTATCTTTTAGGTTGCTGGTTGGTCAAAATCCAAGGTGTCGGGTTGCTATCTTAGCTCATATTTATGAATGCGCGTATTGATTTTTGCCTTGTAGCTTATTATATAACCATCCTCTTTTTCATGACAGCTACCAAAGCTCTTTCATCTGTCTTTTTTGACTTGTTTTTAGACAATGTGAACGATGGTGTTGGCATATTAGATATATGTTAAATTATATAATATTGTTGCTTCATGTTGATTGCAAGTATATGAATAGTGCACATCAATACAGTGGTGTAGTTAAGAATCTCACTTTTGAAGGAATAATTTTGGTCGTTGCGAGAACATCGAGAGGAAACGACTATAATAAGCTTCAACGAAGACATTAATTCGAGCATTTATGGATTTTATAGATCAATTTGAGCTAGTACAAGGATTCGGACCTCAGATTTTAATCAACATACTTCCTAAATATTAACATTGCTGTAAAAAAATTATATAAAGAACATATCTTACCGCAACTAAGATCCAACCTAGTGTGAGAGAGTAACAAGCTAATCAGTTAGCTAGCTTTGGTGAGTGGTGACTGTCAAAACTTAGAGAGCAATTAACCTAATTATCCGGTTTATAGTTTTAATCTACATTGATGAACTTAATTATTGCCATTGCTCAATTACAATGGATGCCATTATGCAAACTAGTAGGATGGCAAAACTAGTAGGATGGCAATCAGTAGATATGGTGTATAAATATATATTTGGTATGCATGAAGTCCAAATTAGGTGCAACTATATCAGGACTAATTTATAATATGTTATTTGTATTGATTTAACTATATTATGGGTCGGAGATTGTGTTAAGGACTCTCGTAGTCTTGTACCATATGAATTCTTGAGACTAGACCGTCTGTCTATAATCTATGCCATATATAACTTGTACAGTTTTCTCAAGTGATATTGGGTGAGATGCAAGGCAATCGTTAAAGTTATTGGCAGTTGCTCAATGCATTGTATTGAGAGAGTTTTGTTTTTTGTTACCTTGATGATTATCTGTGTTAAATGACCATGTAGGAACAATTTTATACTAGAAGTTGGTGATTTAATGTGTTAAAATAGGACCTAATTGTGAGGCTGCTTGCACAATTACACGTATCATCGATGCCTGAAACATTAGTAGCTGTACAAGCTCAAATAACCACTTATCATTCTTACGTATTAACATTTTTCGCGTCTAGCATGCCATCATTGATCTTTTTGTTGCCATAGTTAACTCTTTTACAATGCATTGTATTGGAAATGTTTTGTTTTTGTCACCTCGATGATTCCTTGTGTTAAATGGCCATGTAGGAAGGATTTTATACTAGGATTGGAGGTTTGATGTGTTCAAATATAACCTAGTTGTGAGGCTGGTTGCACATTACACGTATCATCGATGCCTCAAACATTAGTCGTCGTACAAGCTCAAATAACCACATATGTATCAACATTTTTCATGTCTAGCATGCCATTATTGACCTTTTTGTTGCCATAGTTAATTCTTTTACGATGCAAAGTATATTTTTTAGGATATGTGAGTCAAACACGTGTGCAATTTTCACGTCAATCTACCCTTTATTTTTCTTTCGTTGTGACTTGCTTTGAAATAATTCATAACTTTATATTGCATCTATGCTAAATTTTAGAGGATCTATAATGCTATTCTATCTATAGGATCATTTAGTATGTGGGCTTGTTCAACTTCGTTAGGTTTAGTTTGCTAGTTTGCTTTTACAAACAGGTTGTTTGAGCTTGATCTTTTGTAGTATGTACAACATGCATCTAAACTGGCTCTACCGCTCTAATCAGATATAAAGTGAATCTACTATTTAAACGTTAGTATGTGGTTTTAAAGCGTTGCCCATTTATGTTAATATTCTAAGAAGCACACAGTTGAATTTTGAAACAAACACACATTTATTTGGATATTTGCAAAGCTTACTGATTTTAACACCAAAAGAAGTACAAAGATGATTTGGTGTTGATCAAATAATATTTTGTCAGCCATTTTAAAGTGATGAATTGAACAATGTGGTAAAATGCATTTTCGTGTTTGAAACATGCTATAAGAGTTCTAATTCCAGTCACCCCAGTCGTAAATTAGCAGGCTCAATGTAAACTTATTTGCTGAAGTGACATTGTTTCGCCTGTGAAGTAACTGTAGAGAGTATCTGACCTATAAAAATTGAAATTAGGGAAAACAGGTAGCATAGCCTATTTAACAGATGATTAAAATGTTTCCTCCACACTCGACCAGTGAAATGTCACACATCTGTGATATGTATAACACAAAACCAGTGTAGTCCGCCACTGAATTCAATTTTCCCTTTTATCCATCCGGTGTTTTGTTCTACAAACATTGCGTACCGTATGAGGAGGCACACCTTTCTAAGCAGCGAGACAAAGGCTTTGACATTTGACTAGCATGAATGAACGGCATATGTATGATAATGAAACTTACCCTTTAATCTTGGATGTGCATTGTGAAAGTGATTACGGGATCATTTTCTAAGCATAACCATATAATGAACTGTAATACTACAGGTTATAGAAGATAAGGTTTGGATTGCATCTTCTCTTTGTTGCTGTAATGACAAGATAAACAGGTATTTGACCGTTCAAGATATTTAAGGAAATTAGGTTAGAAAATGACCATAATAAGATGTTTCTGTGAAAAAAGGAGATGCGTCATTTGAGATTGGATTGGAAGCCTCAAATTATGTCAAACAACGGTAATTAGGTAATTTAATTATTGGTTTTGTTGCAACTATTGTGAAACTAGTTATCTGACTTGTTTGACCCCTTTTGATTAGATAATTTGTAGCAGTATCAAGCATAAAAAGTTGAAAGTTGTGACTGCATCTCACAATAATCAGGCAGGCAGTTTCAAATTGCAAGTTTAAACACCCCCTTATTTTATGTACATGGCGAGGGAATACTATACTTGTTAGCGATTGTGCAGGTCTTAGTGACCTACTGCACCTTCAGTATTTAAGGTTGTTCTGCGACTTTTGTCCGTGTGCGTAGGATCCCGCCTTTCTATGTAAAGGCTTTGTGGGTTTTAACAGTTTCTTTCAACAATGTACATGATGTTTGCTTGTTTATATTGTTCACACTTTTGAGGGTAGATTGGTTATCTGGATGGACTAAATATTTGTCTCTCTGCAGAGCGTTCTGCGGTCCAGCTGATCTTGAAGCTTTTACCGAGGAGAAGAAAGACTCTCTTTTGGGCAAACGTCATGGGAAAGGTAGTGACTTTGGTCGTGCTGTACGGGAAATTATTGATAGCTATGAGGAGCTAAGAAAACAGGAACAAGTTGATGGTGATATTACACTCGGTCAAACTGTTTCGACCAATGGTGGCAAATCGGAGGAATGTGTTGCAAGTTCTGGCTCAAAAGATGAGGCTCTCGCTCCTACTGCCGACTCATCCCCAAAAATGTCGATTTCTTCAAAACTTAATGATGCTTTGGCGACACAAGATGTTATCCAAAAGGGGAACAAAATGTCTGATGGAAATAGCGGCAATTCAGCAGTCACAAAAGCACATTTGCCAACCACATACTCTAGAAAGAAACATTCTGGCACTCAGACGTCAGCAATCAATGGAAAGGTACCATCTGCTCGAAGGGCAAGGAGTTCTTGCATATATCAGAATCGCACAGTGTCATCGGAAGATGTTGTGATGAATAATGATCGTTTACATAGTATATCTCGGGAAGGGACTCAAAGGAGGAACAAAAGGGCCAGAACATCACCAATTTCATCTGATGGACTGGGTTCAAATGCAAGTCCTGAAGAAAACGGTTCTGAAATTGTAGCTGGTGAGTCTGATACCAAGTGTGTTAATGAAGTCAACTCTGAGCAATCTAATTATCAAGTTATGGAGCATGAGTATGCCATGGAATGTTCTGGGGGAGACATGCAGTTAAGTCAGAGGCTGGAATTTCAAAATAAAGCTGTCATTGTCAAGAAGAAAAGAAAGCCAAGTAGAAAACGTGCTATTACAGTTACCACCGAGTTCCCGGACCGAACTGACAAGCAATCTGTCTCCGGTATTAAAATAGATAATACCGAAGCTGCTCAGAATGATGATCTCGAAAGTTTACGTGGAAAGTTTTCCAAGGAAAATGGTGATGAGCACCTGCCTCTAGTGAAAAGGGCCAGGGTTCGAATGGGTCGAACATCCTTGTCTTCGGAAGCCACAAATAAACCAAGGCAGGACTGTAGAATAATAAGTGATGCAGAAGATATCTCTGTAGAGGGGAAGCCAATGGCGGCTACGGATGTACCAGACCCGTCTTTTGCATTACGAAAATGTACTGTAAATAGGCCCCCGTTATGGGAAGCTACAAAGAATAAGAATTTTGGCTGCTTAGCTGACGGCGAAGCTGCTTTACCACCGTCTAAGCGGCTTCATCGTGCTTTGGAAGCTATGTCTGCTAATGTTGCAGAAGATGAGCCAATTTCTCCTGGAGGACAATCTGCCTTGAAGACCGTTGTTAATGGATCTCTTTCCCCAAAAAGAACAGAAGAGTCTGTTGTACAGAAGCCAAACTCTCCCAGCAATGGTGTTTGCCGCAATTTAGCTCCACCAGTTGAACAAAATGAGACAGTTGATGAGGTCAATACCAGCAGTCAACCTTCTGGAACTAGTAACAGCCCATTACAAAAGGCGGTGGAAATTGCTTACAGTAAAGATTCTGTCATGTTGCATTCTTGTAATGGAACTGCCGAAACAGTTTCAGTCCTGGAAATCCCAAAACCTTCCTCAGATGCTATTGAGAACAAAGAGCCTCCCTCTGAATGCAATGATACATCTGTTGTCTCTTTGGCGCATAGTATTAATGAATGTGAGTTTGAAACATCAGAGTTGAAGGAGGGTAGCAAAAAAGATCCTTCAGATGTTTCTGGGATGCATTCAGATCCTGTATCAAGCAATATGGAAAATGGAGCTGTTTTACATGACGTGAATTTGCTGCAGTCCTCCCCACAGAAAAGCTGCAATGACAGTGCAATGTAAGTGTGTGCATCTTTTGAATCAGTCTGCATATGTTCATTAAGATAGCCCTAAAGGTGGCATAATGGATGGGGTGGGTGGCTTGGGTAATGGGTTCAACAAGTCTCCTTATCATACAAATTGGGTTTTTGTCAGAAACTGCATTTTCTATATTTAACAGTTAGTGGTGAAAATGGTTAGTAAATTTATATTACTTAAATAATAGTATTATTAGTAAATAAAATGCATTAAAAATACACTCTGGGTGATTCAGGCCTTTCAACCTGTTGCCCCCCTTTCATCTTTTTGTTGATCCCCATTTGACCTGTGAGAGATTAAACAACCTGAATCGACATATATTAGCGCCACCTCTAGATACTGCGGAGTTTTTTGCTTGCTATTACACGTTTTTGCTATTCTAGTTGCACTATTGACATCATAGTTGGAACCATATTTGTCTTAGACTGGAAGATACAGAAGCAACCAAAAAAGCGAACATGGAAGTTGATAATTTTTCATCCCCGACGAATGTGGCAGAGTTAAAGACTGTTGTTCCTGGTCCTGAACCTTCTCATTCATCTGTTATAATTGAAGATAGCTTGAGCCATAAAACTGTGTCAGGTACCCTGGCATCCCCTCTCCCAACTGATGGTCTAGACTCAAGTGCACGAGTCTCTCCACGAAATTCTATGATTTTTAACATGATCACTTCAGATAATAGTACTTTACCTGAAAACACTAGTAGTCCTGCTGTGAATGAGAAACCAAAGCCAACAGGCAACTGGAGTATTATATCAGAAGGAAATGCTGCTCTCACATCATTTGAGGCCAGTCTCGCGGCACTAACACGGACAAAGAAAACAATTGACCGATCTACCCGCCTTGCGATTGATTGTGCTAAATTTGGTATTGCTGTTAAGGTAATATTATCTTTTATTACGCCTCTGTTCTCCTGCAATATTATGAAGATACATGGATCTGTGGATCGTTTAGGGTAGTGTCGAGAATTTACGTTTAATTGTTCATACATTACATATTAGGTATGTTCAAGATAGTGTTGGATATGCTTATATTGTTTGTAGCTGGTTAAGATAATAACAAGAATTGAGTGTTTGACAATTTCTGCTTCTTAGGGGAATTGATAGATTAGATAACTGACATTTCTGTGAAATACTGAGAGGTCTTTTGTGATATAAGAGTATTAGTCCCTCAAAGTAGGTTAAAAGAAAGGGTGAATAGGTACTTTAATGTTACCTGAAGGAAATCTGTTGCTGTAGCTAATACGAGATTAATTATGCGAAAAACTGGTCTTTTGTGGTAAATGAGAAGCAGAAGCACTCTATTGAAAATGAAACACTGATTGCTGTGACCGTGTTACCACAAGTCGCAATGATAAAAAAATTGTTTCAAAACACAAATCTTAACAACCCCTAGTTATGGCTCTGTTGATCGAGAACTAGAGGATCGTTGACCAGAATTTGAACAGCTACTCATATTATGTACCATGTTCCTAGATTTGCTATTCATGTGCTAGTCGTAAAGCTGTGTTTGCAATTAAATGACACATGCTTATCTTATAAGCCGTAGATGATCTTAATGACTTGATTCAATTTTTGTTTGTGATGTCAAATGTAATCCCTGGCTTGCATTTACACAAACCAGTTTATAATTATGGTCAATGTTATTTTCCATGCAACATTGAAGTTGTTTTTAGTTAGGTGGAAAGTACATGTATATATCAGTTTGGACAATCGAGTCGATTATAAAAAGGATACTGTGGAGTTGGTGATGAATGTCATTATCACCTTCACTCTAGGAAGCTATAGCTGAGAGATCAGTAGTATTTGTACTTTAAACTTCTGCTTGTGTTATCATGTCTTATCATCATTTTCTTGTCTTCAAGTTTCCCATTCACTGGTGGGTATGCATCTTTTGTAAAGTTACACGAGCATTTATTATTATGAATGTAGGTGGTGGAGACTATTGCTCGTAGTTTGGAAGCGGAGACAAGCTTGCATAAACGAGTGGACTTGTTCTTCCTTGTGGACTCTATTGCACAATGTTCTCGAGGGCTCAGAGGTAAGTGCATTTGTTGCTTTCACAACTGGAGAAATGTAATACATAATGTCTTTTGCTCATGTTTTTGCTACCTATGGTTGCTCAATGATCTAAACATTTGTGTTTCAGGTGAAGTAGGCGGGTTGTATCCTTCAGCGATCCAAGCAGTGTTACCACGATTGTTGTTGGCTGCTGCTCCTCCAGGCAGTAGTGCTCTTGAAAATAGAAGGCAGTGCTTAAAGGTAAGTCTTGCCATTGTTAGTGTATAAGTTTATATCATGTCATAGAAAAAGACCAATTTCGACCTATTTACATATAAGTGGGTAGGCTTGGTTTGTGTTTTTATCTCAAAGGGGTTGAAGGTTCCCCAAAGCTTATTTTTAAATTCAGACAACTAACGGCATTAAAAAATATATAAACAACTAACACGTTAATAATGTTTTTTTCAAAATAAGGATAAGCAGTGTGCGAGTCCCCTGACCTTTCGATTATACCAGTACTAAGTTGGCCTGTTTGTGTCATTACTCAACCTGTGCGACTCACCTGTCTTGCCACCTAAAGGTCATCACGACACAAACTAACTGTTTACAAGAACCCAATTTCAAAATATGATAAACATGTACTGAAGATAGGTTAACAAGCATTCCCAGCAAATCCAACATTATGTTCTCCTTTGTTATCCATGTGATTGTTGCTGTCTATTGATATAGTGTTTCTACTGCTGAATAGGTTCTGAAGCTGTGGCAAGAAAGGAAGATTCTTCCAGAACCAATGATTCGTCACCATATTCGTGAGCTTGATTCTCTCAACAACATGTCTTCTCGAATGGGTAATTCTTCTCGCCGGCCCTTTAGGAATGAAAGGGCTTTTGATGATCCAATTAGGGAGGTTGAGGACATGCTAGTTGATGAATATGGAAGGTATTTAGTAATCTATTTTTTGGTAGATATATTATTGAAAAAATAAAATTAACGTAGTGGTGTTTAATGGTTTTTTTTTGCCTCCAGTAATTCGAGCATACAGTTATCTGGCTTCTGCCTGCCAACAATGCTCAAGGATGAAAAAGAAGAAAGTGATTCTGATGAAGAGGGTTTTGAGGCTGTAACTCCTGAAAGGGATCCTCTAATTTCTGAAGAACGTGATAGGGTACCTACACCTGCAGCAGAAAAGCATACCCATGTCTTGGAGGACGTTGATGGCGAACTTGAGATGGAAGACGTGTCTCCTTCTCGGGAAGGTGAAATAACGTTTCTTGATAATAGTGCCAGTAAATCTGCAGCAACACCCCACCTCCAAATCAGACAAGATTTGCCGCCATTACCCATAGATATGCCTCCCTCATTTCCTCCGTTGCCAAGTTCTCCTCCACCACCCCCTCCAGCTTCACTACCACCACCTCCACCACCTCCTCTAGTCTCCCTTCCTCCACCCCTTCTGGCCTCCCTTCCGCCACCTCCACCTCCTTCGGTCTCTCTTCCACCGCCACCACCTCCTCCGACATCTTTTCTTCCGCCGCCTGGAGTCTCGCATCCTCCACCTCCTGGAGTCTCGCATCCTCCCCCTCCTGGAGTCTCACTTCCTCCACCTCCTCCTTCAGCCTCTCTTCCTCCACCGCCTCCAGCCCCCCTTCCTGCACCACCTCCAATCTCAGATACCCTGGGAAATTCTGCTGATGCAAATCCCTATGCAGCTAATCAGGTAAAGTTTGAAACTTACTTTTAATTACTTTGAATTAGTGGTTAGTTTCGACCCCTTTATTTATAACTAGGTTGAGTTATGTTTTATCAGCTAATGGGAGAATGAAAAAAAATTAGCGACGAAAACTGCTCAATTGGGTCGAACAGGTTAAATATAACCTAAAGTGTTGTTTTTTTAAATAAGCCCCCTATAATGTTCTACACAAAATATTATTGTCATGGGAATAACTGATTTTTTAAATCTTATTGAAACCAACTGTTCACATTAAATCTCACAAGTGTTCCAGATCAACCCGTCAACCCGTTTTATTAGTGCCCAAGATTACACGTTTTAACCTGTTATCCCTCTCTATGTTGACATCTCACATCTCTACTATTAACTGTCACTCGATAGTTTTGGCATTAATTAATTTCTATCTGTTACATGCAGAACGGTGATGGTGATCTACAACAATCAACTTCCCAGTCAGCTCATTTCCATCCTGTTGAAGGCAGAGACCCTCGTATGGATATGCAAGTTCCAGAACCATCTAGTTCTAGCTCTTTCAGCAGTCTACCTGTCCCACGACCACCTGTTCAAGCTAACGGTCCTTTGAGGCCGCCACACCCTGCTCCGTCATCTCAGTTTTCATACGTTCAGTCAGATCAGTCGACTAGGGATATTCCGCCTCCCTCTTATCCTGGCAGGTTTCATTTTGTCAACAGTACAGACACTGAGAATTTTCATAGTGATCATGATAGAATGCATGTACCCCCTCATGATGACAGCTGGAGGTTTCCACCCCCTCCATACTCTGGTAAAAATCATGATTTATATACTTCAAAGTTCAAACTTGAAGTAGTCAACTACCGTTTTGCATGACTTGTACTTCCAGTTTTAACTGTTTTGGTCATTTCATATCTTTTACAGGTCCAAGCCTTCCTGATGGCCCCAGAGGACGGTACCCCCCCAATATGTATCATGGTCCACCCTATGAGCCGCCAATGTCCAACAACGGCTGGCATTATCCTGTACGACCTGTAAATCATAGAGAAATGGGACCTCATAGACCATACCCAGATGCACCAGTTCCCATGGGATCTAGAGGTTATTTTTCCCTTGATATTTTGTTCTTCTGTCTTCATTTTTTTGCTTAAACTGCACACGCATGTCTGATGTATGATAGCTATGGAGAAGTCTGAGCATCTTGATTTGTAAAATGTTAAGGCGGTGTCCTATTAAGGGTAGTGACCTGATGGTGTTTGGAAAAGAGTAGGGTTGGATCAAGTGGTTAACACCCTTGCCTCTGGAGACAGAGGTCAAGGGTTTGATCCTCACCCCCTACAAGGCCGGAGGTCCTTTTCTACCTTTGGTAGAACCGGAAGCAGCCTCTCTACCTTTGGTAGGGGTAGGGCTGTCTATGTCTCAACCTCCCCCATACACTGTGGAAGACGGTATTGGGACCCATAACCTGTGGAAGACGGTATTGGGAGTTACTTTACTTTACTTTTTACGAGTACTTGATAGTGTTTGGATTAATTTGAGGTAACGGGTGGGGGGTTGATACACATAAATTCGGGAATCCTCAATGCCCACTTAAGTGGTTGGTTTAAAACATATGCAAATTCATATCGATTTTACCTTCAAACCAAGCACCACCTAAACTTTCTTTTCGTTTCTTCTTGTTGGTGCGTACTGATCTTTTTCGTTGTTGCAGGTCCTAACTACTGGAGACCAAGGTGACCCACATGAGGAAAACCATTTAATACTCATTGGAACTTTGTTTAACCTGTAAGAGACCATATTTCACTTGAATGCAACGGAAGATTGGAAATGCCTTATTCCATATTACCGTTGTACATATGTCTAGCAATAACCTAATTGCATCAAACAGTGCATAGAATACATTCATTTCTAAAGATGAAGATGCGTAATCCTGAGTGTACATGCGTATTCACCAAGGTGAAGACAGATCAGGATGGAGCCAAAGCTACTAATATTCGTTTAAACCTTATGTTAGTGACATACTGTTATCGTTGGGTTTTTGCTATTATGTTTGTTTTAGAAGATTATCAGATGTTGTCATTTATGTTTACCCAAGTTGTTGAATGCTTATTTAGTCCTCAACTGTTAATTTTCTTTAATGAGGCTAAATTACAACCTAGCCATCGCTGTACATTGTTGGGATATGTTTCGTTTAGGATTGAAATATAATTTTTGCCTTTTGTCAATTATATAGTGAATTGTTGATGGTGAATATGGGTCCTGGACTCCTCGGCTGTTCTGCTTCAAAAGCACAGATTGAATCATGCCTTCAAATCTGTTTCTTAACCATGGACTTTGCTATCAAGCTCAACTATTTGTTCAAATTCATGCTACTGATCTTTTTCTCCGACGGCCATTACTGCAGTGTTACTTGTAGATTCCACCTGCGACGCCCTTGAGGTCAACATGAAACCTTGTGAAGAGTGTAAGATGGTGTCGAGACCGCTCATGCCTGACTAGTGGATTGTTTTATGCTAGGTTAAACTCATGCGCTTATAGCTTGTTATGCATCTCTCAAACACTGCCACTAAGGAGTTCTTTAAGGTAGAACTCTCTCATTAGTGCCTTTTTTTTTTAACCATTATTTTTACCTTGCATATAACTCGGTTTTGTCTGCTATGTTTTCCTACACCTAGATTTTAGTTTAATATCTAGACACCCTAAATCTTCTAAGAAGCCATGGGTATCCTGTAACCAAGACCATGCGAAATGCTCACGACCTGCAATTGGTACTGCTTATTCGGAAAGAATGCCAACAAGTACAATTGTCGGCCCATGTAAATCGCCCACAACCATACTAAATTCTAGATAATTTAACAGTTGGTTGACACAACCAATCATATATTATCATTAGTCATAATTATCATTAACATAGACAGGTAGGGATTTTGGTGCAGAAACTTATTAACCACCCACCTACTAAACCTACTTTAAGCTGAAACTTGAACTGCAAAAACTTTTCCAGTTTCCCTCGGTTCCTTTTACCTATCAAATCGTCCAATCTTAACCACTTGATCTCTTCATCTCGTACAACTGCAGACTCCTTCCCACCAACACCATATCCACCAAACTCCTTCCACGATCAGCGTGCCAATCTTAAATCCATGACCTGAAAACCACCTGCAACCGACCACAATCCTCAACAAATCCCACCACCCAAAAAATCAATCATATAATCCTCATCAGGTGTCATCGACAACAAGCACGACTGACTCATCACCGGTCCATCCTCCCACATAACCCGATCACCAAACGTCACCTTAAGCCACTCCTTCAAACGCTCAACAACCATCTCAGCAGGCCTCCATGTCCTACTATCTGGATCACATTCTCTTCCACCACAAGCTGCCACTTTAATCAAATCAGGAAACTCCAAAGCCGGCGTCCCGTAAACACACGGCTCACCATAGCTAGCAAATGCCGGAAAACCTTTACCAATCGTAAAATCATCCTCACACTCCTGTTTTATCTTCCAATAAAAAGCAGTCGTTTCAACTGCTTGTATGGGCAAATTCACCACCCCTTTACTCACATTACTAACCAACTTACTAACCCAAGCACCCGCAGTAACAACACACTTCTTCCCATAAAACATCTCCCCAAACTTACTACTCACCACCACACCACCTTTCTCCTCATCAACCGCCACATCAGCAACCTCCATCTTATCCTTAACAATCGCCCCATGCTTAACCGCTAACGTCTGAAACATAGCAACGGCCTTAGTAGGCTTCAACACACCTCCATATTCACTCACAATCGCGATCCAACCATCAGGCACGTTAATCCTACCTTCAAACTTCACGTTCACCTCGTTACTATCCATAACTTTATGACTAATCCCTTGCTTCTCACAGTTAGCAATCAAGGCCAACAATGAAGTATTATCAAACGGGCCCAAGTCCAAATGTTCAGTCTTAAAATATACATTATAACCAACGTCTGTTTCAGCTTCACGCCATAGTTGCTCAGATTCTATGACCAAAGGCGAATAGTACGCTTTAGGATAAGTTGCACGTATAGTTCTGGATTCGCCATGCGAGGAACCTCTATAGTGTAGCAAGTCAAATTGCTCAAGAAGTAACGTCTTAAGACCGCGTTTTGCTGCTTGGTATGCAGTTGAGCTGCCCATAACACCTGCACCAATAATGATCAGATCAAACTGAGGTAACTTTGACATGTTTTTTTTGTTTTGTTTTTGTTATGCGTTGTAGTGGACAATGGTCATATTAATATAATTATTAGATCATATTATTGATTAGATGATATGTATTTTAGTGTTTGTTTTTTAGTGTTTTTGATAAGATCAAATTACATGTGGTTGTTTTTTGTGGTCGACTCGAGTTATTGTCGAGGTTTTCTAGTTTTTTTTTTGTCATATATGTGTTTTTTTATATATAGTATGCATCTTTTAAGGGCTTGTATGTAAATACGCTAAGTTTAAATACTTGCGCATCGAGCTTTATGAGTCGATCTCGAGCCGAATTTAAATCTGATCATAAATTTCAATTTTAGTTTAATTTAAAAATCATATCATTACAAATAAATCAAGCTTTTCGAGTTGGACTCGAGCATTATTCAAACTTTCTCTGAGTCGAACTCTAACTTCTTTCATGGAGGCTCGTCGAACTATCAAGTCAAGCTTGATCCAAACATAATATTGTCGAGTAGAGTCGAGCTGCCAAAGTTCGGCACAATTCAATATGCCCATAATGTAGGGTTAGGTTGAGTGTGCTATTACGCGGGAATCCAAATGGGCCCAGAATAAGTTGGGCTAACAGGATCGGCTCAAAACTTATAAAATTACTTCTTGAGAAAAGCTCAATGATTTTGTTTATAAAAAAGAAGAGAAAAGCTCAACATAAAGAAACGGTGTTTACACATAGCTAGGATGGCAAAAAAAACTAGCATACAACGGGATTCGATCCTCAAATCCGATTTGATTAAGGAATCCCCAAGTTGATTGGGGATGGGGATGGAAAGTCCTCGAATTATGAAATCAGGGATGTGGATAGCATAAACCCCGACCCCGAACTTTTCAATATACAATATATAAATCATATTTATATTAATACTACATATACTTGTACATGTATATGTTCGTGAGTATTGACAAGTATCATACATGAAGTATATTTGTATGTATATGTGATATTTAATGGATCAAATATTTTTAAAATATTAAGCATTAACTATCTATTATCCAATCAATATTTTGTCAAAATACACGCATTCGATGAATAATATTTTTATATTAGAGTGAAAGGTGAAGATACGCAAGATACTTTTTCAAAAAGTTACAATATACGTAATCAACTAAATCTATTACCAGTATTCCTAAAAAATTTCAAATTTTGAACGATATACGTAATGTAACCGGCTACTAACAAGTTAACAGGTTTACCACTTTGAAAATTTAAAATGAGTGGTCCCTCTGGCTTGCATTGACTTTCACCTTTAATCTGTTGATTTTTTATTTCACTTAAATTTTTTTATTTTTTTCCCTTAAATTTGTTTTTCACTTTTACACATTTTTTTCTTTCACTTTTTCACCTTTTTTTTTTTTTACTTTTTTAATTTATTTATACAATAAATTTTGTTACCACTTAGAAGAATGACAGTAATTTTTTTGACACTTATTATACTTTTACTTTACGTAACTTCAAAAAAAAATTTTCTAAGAAAAAATTTATAAACGTTGCATTAAACTTTTTTAAAACTAACGCTCTCATGTGACTTAAATTTTGATCGTAAAACACTTCTCATGTGACTTATATTTCTTGAAAAGATTTTTTTTTCATACGTTACGTTAAAGTATAATTATAATAAGTGCGGTTAAAAAAAATTGTAAAAGTGAAGATACAAAATTATCACTTAAAAAAAAGAGAAATAAGTGAAAAAATTTAAGTGAAAAAAAAAAAACAATTTTAAGTGAAAAAATATAATAAAAAAATTTAAGTGAAAAAAAGTAAAAATAAAAGTTTAAGTGAAAAGAAAAGTTAAAGGACTAGCAGACAAAGTCAATGCAAACCACATGAACTATTACTGTAACTTTTGTAAATGGTAACCGGTCAAACATGTCACATACCGGGTCAACATTACGTATATTGTTCAAAATGTAAAAGTTTTTTAGGAATGCTGGTAATAGATTTAGTTCGTTACGTATATTGTAACTTTTTGAAAAATCTTCAACTTCCACCCTTTATATTATATGTGATGTGAAAAATCTTCAACTCCAAGTCATCGTGTGAATATTATTTTGTAAAGTTTTAATGGATGTAGCATTTCTTTTTAAGTTTAGGCTATTCACTTTTGGATTGTTGAATTATTTAATTTAAAATATAACTGCATCGACTTTTTTTTGTCTTTCGAAAAGCTGAATATTATAAAGAAGAAAAAAACAAGGCTCCAAGTATTACTGCTTTTATGTGACCCTTTAGGTAAAATTCAAACATTGTTTCACAAAATCATCTACGAGTATATATAACCTTATTCACACAGGGAGGTGAAATTGGTGAACCGTGCTATAACATATCCACCCAAAATTGTTACTCATATCTTATGTCCATGGACTTTATGGTAAACTATTTGTTCAAATTCAAGCTACTGATCCTATTCTCTTACCGCTCTTAATGTAGTGTTTAGTCTAGATTACACCTGTGGCGCCCTTAAGGTCAACATGGAACTTTGTGGAGAGTGTTTTATTAGTTGGTGTCAAGACCACTCGTGTCTCACTTCTGGATTGTTACCGCTAGGTCTAATACATGCAGTTATAGCTCGTTATGTATCTCCCAACACTGCCGCCAGGGAGTTCATGAAGGTAGAATTATCTCTCATTAGTGTATTACAGTATCTTTTTAGCATTACTTTTGGGTTACATGTTACTTGGTTTTGTCGGCTATGTCTGGACATTTTCATCAATGTCTTAGAAGAACGTTATTTGACCTCGCGTAGTTTATGTTTCCTGCCTACCGATTTTAGTCTAAGTTCTAGAATCTAGACACTCTAAACCTTTTAAGGGCATCCTTGACCATAAATTTGCAAAATGCTCACAGCCTGCAATTGGTAACGTTGAAAAGCATGCAGGCTTGTGATACTTGTTTTTTGAACACTATTTTATCATCTACAAGGGGTTACATTTGTGCGATCACTTCTCTAAACCGGCCCCATTTATCACATATTAACTTCCAGATAATTTAGCTGTTGGTTGAGACAACCAAACATATATTATCGCCATTCATAATATCACTCACAGACACTAAATTTTGTGCTGAAACTTATTAAGACCACCTACTTAAGCCGAACTTGATCTTCAAAATGTTTCACGTTTCCTTTTGGGTTCTCTTCAAATCGTCCAATCTTAAACCACTTAATCTGTTCATCTCGTTCAACTGCAGCTGCCTTCCCACCAACAACCATATCCACCAAAATCCTCCCAACGACCGGAGCCATCTTAAATCCATGACCCGAAAACCCACCTGCAACCACCACATCCTCACCAAACCCACCCCCCAAAAAATCAATCACATAATCCTCATCCGGTGTCATTGAGTACAAGCACGACTGACTCATAACTGGCCCATCCTCCCATTTAACCCGATCACCAAATGTCACCTTAAGCCACTCCTTCAAATACTCAACCACCATCTCAGCAGGCCTCCATGTCCTACTATCTGGATCACATTCTCTCCCACCATGAACCCCCACTTTAATCAAATCAGGAAACTCCAAAGCAGGCGTCCCATAAATATACGGCTCACCATAGCTAGCAAATGACGGAAAACCTTTACCAATAGTGAAATCCTCCTCACACCCCTCTTTTATCCTCCAGTAAAAAATAGTCGTTTCAATCGCTTGTATAGGCAAATTCACCACCCCTTTACTTGCATTCCTAACCAACTTACTAACCCAAGCACCCGCAGTAACAACACATTTCTTCCCATAAAACATCTCCCCCAAGCCACTACTCACCACCACACCACCCCTCTCCTCATCAACCTCCACATCAACAACCTCCGTCTTATCCTTCACAACCACTCCATACTTAACCGCTAACGTCTGAAACATAGCAACAGCCTTAGTAGGCTTCAACACACCTCCACTTTCACTCAAAACCGCGATCCAACCCTCAGGCACATTAACCTTCCCCCCAAACTTAACATGCACCTCCTTACTATCCATAACTTTATGACCAATCCCTTGCTTCTCACAGTTCTCAATCAAGGCCAACAATGAAGTATTATCAAACGGGCCTAAGTCCAACTGTTCTGTCTTAAAGTAAACATTATAACCAACATCAAGTTCAGCTTCACGCCATAGTTTCTCAGATTCTATGACCATAGGCGAATAGTATGCTTCAGGATAAGTTGCACGTATTGTTCTGGATTCTCCATGCGATGAACCTCTGTAGTGTAGCAAGTCAAATTGCTCAAGAAGCAACGTCTTAAGACCGAGTTTTGCTGCATGGTATGCAGTTGAGCTGCCCATAACACCTGCACCAATTATGATCAGATCAAACTGAGGTAAATTTGACATGCTATTTTAGTTGGTTTTTGCTTAGGAAAAATATGGGCTAGATAAATTTTTTGTTTTGTTTTGTTTTTGTTATGTGTGGTAGTGGTCATGTGAAAGATGATATGCTTATATTATTGATTAAATGATATGTACTTTAGTGTTTGTTTTTGTTTTTTTGATAAGGTTAAATTACATGTGACACATAATGACATGTATGAAGAAAGGCGACAAAATTATAAGGTGTATGTGTATCATTAACGGTTGTGTTGGACTAGCGCGGCCTTCTTTGTGAGAGTGCAAAATTTATCTCGTTACCAATCAAATGTATGTGTACACATTTTTTAAATAAGTGATATATTGAACGTTTAGATAACTAATTACATTATATCTTATAAACGGTGACACTTTAACCAACTGAGCTAGCTCAGTTGGCATCAAAGGTATCCTTGGGTATGTGAGTTCCCCACCAACCTAGAGGTGTATGTGTGAAATATATTATTGTGAGATAGTGAAAAAATTGCCGTTCTAAAAAAATGATGATATTTTATATGTAACAATATTTCTCGAAAGGTCTGATTATGTAATTTCGTATCGAGCTTCCAAAAATTTCAAAAATTTAAAAACGACCGGTGTACTAGTCTCAAATGAGTGTCAATCTGTTGGTGCTGCTAATGTGCACTTGGTGAGTGCAAGTTATCTAGAACGAGGTGGAATTTACCCCGCGCGTTGCGGCTGGGGCTGCGTTGTTTATGCAACGTGTTGGTAAAACGGTTTTTTTTACAATTTTTTATTTTTAGATTTTTTTTACTTAGTCGTAAATATTTAAAAGTCGAGGGTCCGTTTTAGAATATATTTTTTTTTTACTTTTATAGGTTTTTTTTTACTAAGTCGTAAATAGTTAAAAGTTGAAGGTCCATTTGAAAATTTCTTTTATAGGTTTTTTTTTTACTGTAGCATTGTTTCACGAGGATTAGTATATAGTACAATGTGCTACAAGCGCATATGGTCACCTTATGTATGATTGAGTTCAGTTTGTATTATAAAAATATTTAGTAACGTTGTTGTAGCACGTTTTAAGTCTAAAGGGATATTTACTAGGGGTGTTCAAAAAAACCGTGAAACCGACGGACCGAGCCGAACCGCTCAAAAACCCGAAACCGAAGAAACCGAAACCGAAAAAAACCGAAACCGAAAAAACCCGCTTATAATGGTTCGGTTTCGGTTTTTTACTTTTAGATATCCGCGGTTAACCGAACCGAACCGTGCATATTATACATGATTATTTTCTAACTAATATTCAAATAATTGTACAAGTATTAACCGATTATTGCAATACTTTTATTGTATAACGACTTTTTCGCTCGTAAAGTAAACATTTGTAAAAATCTATGTGTGAAAATTGATTAATGTGATCGTAATCTATAACGTCGAGTAATATTTTTTGTTAATACGTTATATATGAATATTTGAATGCAATTATTGTAACGAAATACTTAAGTTTTATATGACTTTTAAATTCAACGCCATTTAATTTTACTAGAAATACATTTTATGTTCTAGTCTGTGTAATTTTTTATACGGTTAAACTCTATTAAACGTCAAAAACGGTTAACCGTGACCCGAACCGCGGGTAACCGCTCACTTCGGGTACCCGCATGTCCGGTTACCCGCCTAGTACGGTTCGGCGACGGATAGTAAAATTAATTACCCGCCCCGCGACGGATAGTTTAAATCTTCTAACTAACCGAACCGAACCGCCCCGTTAACACCCCTAATATTTACACGTTAAAAAGGAAATAAATGCATAAATAATAAAGATTTGATTTTTTAGATATCTCTAGAAAGATTTAGTACTAAAAATAGTAATTCACCTTGAACAGCTAAAACTATAATACGACCTATATGATGTTATATTTGTGTTTTAGTTATGATGTAATCAGTATATAAGAAACATGTTATTGAATTAAATACATTCAATAAAAGTATCTTGGTAATTTCTTGCATTAAAATAAAGGTGAAAAAAAAACTGTTAATGTTTAGAGTGCAAGGTGCAAATGAGCATCAATAACTGTTATTGTTGTGTCATTATCTCAACATCTATTTATTAACAATACAATAACTAAAATGCTCTCTTCGGCTATAACTATTATTGGTGCATGTGAGTCCCGTAACATACCACCAAAATATCTCTCACTCACAAAACAAGACTAAAAGAAAAGGTAAATTACATTGTTGGTCCCTGAACTCCATTCTGTTTTCCCGTTTAGTCCCTCGTTTTGAAAATCGGCGGAAAATGTCGCAAAAGTGGTCATTTTGGTGCACTCTTGGTCCCAAGCACCAGCTGTCATTATTTTTCTGCGTTATCTTTTTTTTTCTGATAGGTATTATTGAAATTTCGTTTGAAATGTTACTTACACTGTTGGTCCTTCTCGTTCGAAATGTTACTTACACATTCGGTCCCTCATCAAGCAAATACGATTTTTTACTTTGACGATTGTCCACTCCACATCCCATCACCATTTATTTTTTTACTATTCCACTTCTCTTACACCTCTTATCCTTATTATTTCACAAGATTATTCCCGCTCAACCCCACCTCTAATTTCCTCATTCTCAACCCTTTTCTCTTACAACCCAGATCTAACTTTTTTTTGTACATTCAAATCCTACATGCAATGGTTTTAACGGGATGAAAGCTCCAAAAATGAAAATGGAATAACACCACACTACGACTGATTGAAGAACAGGAATCGGCGTATGGTAATGACTTGAAACCCTTTCGCTTAAAGTTTAATTTTTTACAAATGTAGTGTGCTTTACATGTTGTGTTGGCGATTTATGAAGTCAATATTTGATTTTAATTATCAGAGAATGCACCCAATATGTTTTTGATTCGAATACATCATGGTGGAAAATTTCACAAGTATCTAGGCAGACGATATGTCGATGGTCATGTCGACATATTTGATATGGTGGATATCGATCTCTTTATTATGCCTGCGCTAAATAGGATGGTTCTACAGTTAGGTTATACATGTGAGTTTGAGCCTTTGTTTTATAACTATCTACGACCATTGAGTAGTTTGGATGAAGGGTTGTACCCATTGGCATGTGAGGAGTATGTCAGTTGTCTGGATACCGTTGTTAGAAGTTTTAAGTTGCTTGAGGTGTATATAGAACATGGATTTGCAGTTGTAAACTCTTAACAAAGGCCACCAACACAGGTTAGGGCAACAACAAAAGATATTAGTCAGCCTAGTACTAGTGCAACAATTGAATATAGATCTGATAAAATGTTGTTGACATGGCATGATTCTAGTACTCCTGCTAAAGATTTCGTTTGTAACTCTGTTACACCTAGGTCTATGCCTCAACATGATTCTAGTACACATACTGATGAGTCTGTCATCACATATACACAGTTGAGTGGTGTACTAGGACTTGACACACAAGATCATGCTCTTCCAACAATACACTCACAGTTTAGTGCCATAAACTTGAGTTTTAACTCAGTAGAATCAACTGCTAATCAGGTGATAAATGATGTGATTAGGAAATTATTATTTGAGGAAATGAAATAGAATGGAGAGACATGCTTTGGATGTTGCAGGTAGTGGTATAGACAGTTATGGTTTAAGTCATGATGTATCTTATGGAGTTAATGACTTGGACTCAAACGAACTTAACTCTTGACCTAAATGTTACCCAAACTGAAACACACAAAGAGGTTCATGTGTCTGAGGTTCCCGTGTCTGAGGTTCCTAATGACCATGTGGTCAATGAATCAGACACACATGTTGATGTAGAATCAGCAGTTGTTGTTGGTAGAACTGAGGAACACGTTTTAGAACAGGTTAAAGTTGATGAAGTTGTAGTTGGTAGTGCTACGAAAGATGTTGTACATGGTAGTGGTGAGGAAGATGTTTAATAGGGTAATGGTCAGGAAGCTGTTGAAGAGACTAGTGGTGAACAAGTCGACTATGATGTTGACGAGATCGATAGTGCATATGAAACTCAGTATAATGTTGAGTCTAGTGAAGATGCAAGTGCAAATGATGATGATTTATTAGTGGATGAAGAAAATGAAATAACAGAGTCTGATGTTGATGTGCATATGTTTGTTATTAGCAAGGATGTTCTTTTTGACAACATTGGTGTAACTAGTCTAGTCTCAGAGGATGTTTTAGAAGGAGATGATAGATATGTGGTGAATTCGAATGGTTTTGATAGTGACACTGGTTATGACAATGAAACAAGTACTTACGAGAGGAGAAGGTTAAATGAATTTAAAAGAGAAATGGAAGGAGTTATGAATGCTAGTGGTCGATGGAAGTACTCATTTTATACTCGGCAGAAATTTGATAGTTCAAAAGACACTAAGGACATAGTCTACCTGCATTTCATTGAAGGCAGAAGAGAGTTGAAGCTGTATAAGAATGACAAGACTAAGGTAAGATCAAGATGTGAGGGAAAATTAACTGTCTTTACAATGTCACAAGGTAGTGGACCAACTGGACCAAATCAAGCAATGGGTGTTGGGCCTAGTAGATAAAGTAGCCCAACTACTAAGAGTAAAAAAGGAAGAATGTAGGTACCAATGATGACAGTCAAGCATGTTCTTTTACTTTTAATGTACATGATAAAAGGATCTCTGCCCTTGGGTCTTGCATGTGAGAAAATACAAACACACAAAAAATTAGGTGGTGAAGACACATACAAATGCCTTCAATTCAGGGAAATCAAACACTGCAGTCATAAATTTTTGGCAAAGCAGATTTTTGACCAAGTCAGGGTTAATCCAGAGATCCCAGTTAAGGCAGTTCAAGACCATCTCCAATGTGACTTAGAGCTTAGGTTTCTATAATCAAAGCATTCAGAGCTAAAGCTAAAGCTAAAAGAGATGTTAAAGGTGATCACACTTTGTTGTATTCTATGCTTAGAGACTATGTTGTTGAATTATAGTCTACAACCTCTAATACCACTGTTAAGGTTGCAGTTGAAAGGAACACAGATCCTTCTTTTCCTACCAGGGTGTTTAAGAGAATATATGTTTGTTTGGGAGTATTAAAACTAGGGTTTAGGGCTTGCAGAAGACAGTTGTTGGGCTTAGATGGTGCTTTCATAAAGGGGCCATTCCCAGGCCAAGTATTGGCAACTATTAGACTTGATTCAAACAATGGAATTTACCCATTGGCGTATGCCTTGGCTGAAGCTGAGAGTAAGAGTTCATGGTGCTAGTTCTTGCAATGTTTGGGTGATAGGTTAGTATTATGCTTTACTTGTTGAATTCTTAACTACTACATTATATGAATTCGTATTTGATTAATGAATTAGTTCATGCAGGGTTTCATTCCAGCCATTAAATTTGTGTTCCTAAGTGCATAACACATATTTTGCTTGAGACACATACATGAAAATATGAAGCAGGGATGGTGTGGATAAGTGGGATCCTCAGTGTCTAATAATGAACCATGTGTCGTATCGTTCTGTGTCTAGTGCGGGATATAATCTGGATAAGGCGTCAATGATGTGATTTCTAATGGAGAGTAGGTGTGGCCTATCATATGGTACAACATGTATCCGGTGTTAAATCAAATAATTGTTCCAGTTTTAAGAGCTAGTTAGTGTGACAAGCTGTTCTAGAGGACTCACGATGGTTTGTTTAAAGATTTTTCTCCCCGAGAAGCGTGGCAATCTATTAGGGAATGTGGTAACAAGACAAAATGGTGTCACCTGGTGTGGTCAGCCTATGGCATTCCTAGACACGCTATCCATCTTTGGTCAGTTATGCGGAAAAGACTTAAGACGCAGGACATGTTAAGACAATGAGATGTTGGTAATGATGTTGATATGAGCCTTCTTCGCTGTCCATTATATAAGGCGCAACCTGACTCACACGAGCATTTGTTTTTTGAGTGCCCATATTCATCAAAAGTATGGCAAATGGTGTTAAAGATGGCTGATATCGTGGGTATTTATTGTTATTCCCCCTTAGTTGGTGAATATTAACTAAAAAGTCAAGCTTACCTAACCCATGGCATGAAAGTAAAGTGACATATTAAGTTCTTTGAAAAGGTTTTGCGTAAGTAAAGATAAACAATAAGTAAAAGACATAAAAATAACTTTTCAACGTTTAACTCTTTTTATTAAGAATTATACCCCATTGCATGCGGAACTACAATGGGGATTGAATGACAATGTGTGTGTGATCTCCTCACTAACAACTTTGCATAAACCTAAAGTGTTATGCAAAGTTGACAACTATGCTAACCAACTGAGCTCACTTAGGGACTTAGTAGATATTGGAGGAGTGTGGAATCCAAAGACTCCTTCGATCGTTTAAGCTCAGGTTGTTTAGACCTTTATCTAGGATAATATCAATGTTCATAAGTTATAAAAACAAAGCGGAATAAGAACAAAGATATTCAACAAGGTTTTCCATTCATATGTTTCCACCAAGCCCCAATTCTAGACGATCAACTCTAGAACGGTTACAATCTAACAGGGATCAAAGATCCTTGGGGGCAACAACATTCTTCCTAGGCGTCTACTTAAGAACTCACGCCAAGAACTCACACACATGACCTTTAAACAGAACGTCTACATAATTTTCTGGCACATACCAAAACTACACGTCTGAACCTCCTTTTATAGTATAAGGAGTCCAAGACTTACAAAGGAAGATAAGAACAAATAATATATTTTAAATATTTAAGAATATCATCTAGTATCTTTATCTTCTTAAGGAGATCTTCTGAAATCTTCATCTTTGTCTTCATATTCTCTGCCAGCTTGAAGAATTCTTTAATTACAATTTCAGTCCTTTTGTTTCATTCTTTTATTTATTTTGTCTCATCAAATCTGAGATCCCAACAATCTTCTTGTTTCATTTGTGTTTTGTCTTATCAACTCAAATATAATTCCCAACAATCTTCTCCTAGTTGATAATGACAAAACCAAATAAGCACGAACTTCCCCTGAAGTTAATATACGAATGAAAACTTCCCCTTAAGCTACCAAGGATCTACAAGTTGCAAATCATCAAATCTTCTTCCCCTTTTTGTCAATATCAAATAGGAGACTAAAGTATGCAACTTTGATCTTCACAACTACGAACCAATATTACACTTCTAATCCAAGTATTCCAATGACCCAAATTGCCCTCCATTACGCACCTTAAGAAAAATGAACTTGAGCAGTAGAAACTTACACTAGCAGTAGTAACAAAGGCTAGTAGTAGTAAAAACCTTCACCTTGATGTAGCATATAAATGGTTAAACATTTTAACATTAAGCTTCCCCTGAAACCCATATGTTAACCATTTCTTGAATCTTCAATTATGTAGGCTCTATGTAATGATTACTGATGAAGAAAACTAAGTATAACGAACTTGATGCTGAAGTAGAACAACCCAAACTTGTGTCTTATATCTTGTACTATCCACGTGACTTCGAACGTATACCCAAAACCGATGTATAAGGAGACCGCAATCTCTTAAAAATAATCCTCATCTTCTATGAGACACATAACCGAAGTGATAGCAAATGTGAGCATTGAGCACCATAAGTTAGATCACACAACTTTGCTAGATTTGTCAATTTTTCGTCACATCGTTTCTAAGCACGAACAATTTATCTTCAAAGTGTAACACCCACTTTATGATATGATAAGAACACAAACCTAAATAATTCCACTTCATCATCAAATAAGTGATAAACAATCCTCTTCGTAATCAATTAATCCAATGAATCAAAAAACGAGCCTTTATAAACCTTTAAGAATAAAAATTAAAAACCAAACTCTTCTGTGTGTGTCACCCATCTGTTCGAGATTACCTGATAACATGCCTTGTCCGATATCAAATATAACTAGCAGTACAAACTGGTTTGTCGGACGACTCTAGCAGTATTAAAATTCAAACCCAGCAGTATTAACCATGAATGCTTGAACAGTACAAACCTTTTTATCCTACTGTTGTAAGCAATTGTAACTTTTCTTTTCAACTTCTCATGATAGCCCAATGACCAAACTTGAACAAATTTTCAGCCCAATTACTCAATATCCATCGTCCTAAATTTATTATGAAGTATAGTTAGTCTATTTGCACACTTGTACCAACTCACTCAAGATTTTAATACCTGCTGGCCCAATATCAGACTTGTAACGTTTGACCTTTGAACAAACAATTTCAACAACGAACAGCAGTAATCGTGCACAACAGTATTAACATGTAATGATTCCAACAGTAGTAACCTCTCATGAACATCACATATACAAACTTAAAGCCCACGTTCCATACACTAACTGTATAGAGAATTATGATCTTTTCTTGGCTCCACGCACTTGAACCAATAGCAGCATAAATACTTTGTGGCAGGAAACACGTGAACTTGAACCCATGTGCATCCATCTCATGTCAATATCATAAGCCCATGTTAGCTTTAGAATCAGATCACGCTGGATCCATCATAATATAAACTTATACTTATACCCGGTCCACGTAATAAAGTACACAGCCAACCCAATTGATCAATTTCTTATACTGATCCAACAGATGATTTGCGAGTTCAATCAATAACTAAAACATGTATCATCCATTATTGCATCACGCTAGTAGCACAAACTCACAAAATAAACCTGACAGTACAAAGTTAATTCGAGCAGTATAAACATATAAAGTATTTAGCAACACTTTAATGGTCATAAAACTGTCACTAATCTAATGTCTCTTTCCTCCCATTCATTTTAGTGACACTTTATTTGTTGCTATATTGTTGGTAATATGTTTAATCCTTCCTCCCAAATCTGTTAGCGACGCTTTAATCCGTTTCTATTCTGTTACTACGCTGTTGCTATGATTGGCAGTATTAAAATAAACGTAGCAGTATTAAAATAAACAATAATGGCAGTACAAACTTGTAACTGGTAATGCTCGTTGAAACAACTTATATGCAATAACCAAAAACGTTTGCATCCTTTTTGATAAGACCATGCCCATAAAAATCACGCATCCAATAATCATACCATGTATACCATCTTCGTTATGCTTTACTGTCAATATCAAGATGTGAATACTTGCTACTTCTTCTCGTCCAACAGCAACAACTACACAACCTATCACGCCAAACTTCCTTGTTGTCACGAACCAATCAACAACAGCCACGTATGGTACCAGTTTCTTCTTTTACAGAATTAGGGTTTAGGTGAGAAACCCTAATAGTCACCGAATTACACAAGAAACCAAAAACAAAATTTCATGAATTCTGTTCTTCATAAAATCAACTTAAAAAACAACCTTGTTATCCTAGATCGAGAGCCACATGGCTCTGATACCAATTGTGGAATCCAAAGACTCCTTCGATCATTTAATCTTAGGTTGTTTAGACCTTTATCTAGGATAATATCAATGTTCATAAGTTATAAAAACAAAGCGGAATAAGAACAAAGATATTCAACAAGGTTTTCTATTCATACGTTTCCACCAAGCCCTAATTCTAGACGATCAACTCTAGAGCGGTTACAATCTAACAGGGATCAAAGATCCTTGGGGCTACACACTTCTTCTAGGCGTATACTTAGAGAACTCACGCCTAGAACTCACACACACCTTTATAAGACGTCTACATATTTTTTGTGCACACCAAAACTACACGTCTGAACCTCCTTTTATAGTATATGGAGTCCAAGACTTATAAAGGAAGATAAGAACAAATAATATATTTTAAATATTTAAGAATATCTTTTGTATCTTTATCTTCTTAAGGAGATCTTCTAAAATCTTCATCTTTGTCTTCATATTCTCTGCCAGCTTGAAGAATTCTTTAATTACAATTTCAGTCATTTTGTTTCATTCTTTTATTTATTTTGTCTCATCAAATCTGAGATCCCAACAAGGAGTAGGTGTTTGTGAAAGATACGACTTTTAATGCACAAACTTCACCTATTCCTTTACAAGATGTTTTCTATTTATACTACTTAGGTAGGGTCATACCCACATGGATGATAAGTATGTGTCCCAATGCTGATAGGTTAATACATATTGTACACCTTTGTCTCTATTACAATTCTATTTTAAGTATGGGACAAACACACTTTCTAAGGTCAGTTGATGACATTGACCTTGTTTTTATACCCTATGTTAATACAAATAATGCCTAAAAAGGTTATTTATATTTTCCGACTCCTACGTTTTGAAGATGACAAAATGTAAAAACATCCAAGATAAAAATAAACGTTTACGAGTTATTAATCGTAAATTTACATTTCGACATAAATCACTTAAGGTATGGATAAACAAATCATTAAACATGATTAGTGATCAAGAAAATAATTTTTCTTCTTAACCATTATATTTTTACAAAATAAAAAATATAAAAAATAGTTTTATTAATAAAAATAATGTTTTTTTAAAAACAAAAGTTTGAATTTAGTTTTTCCTCCAAAACAGAAAACATCATACCAGGATCAACCTTCCACACAAAAAGACAAAAATTAGAGCGTCAGTCTAGTGGTGGCCCCCTAAGTGGCTAGACGGCCCCCAGATATATCTGGGACCGCCAGGACCGCCACCAGGGAACGTTGTATTTTCGTGTCTATAAATACTGCACTCCTTCCTGCAGAAAAACATTCCTCTTTGCACAAAATTTTTAAATTCCTTTCTCTCTCTAAAATTCTCTTTCTCTCTCTAAATCTCTTGATCACTAACATAGTTTATACTTGTTTCATATGATCAAATATCTTCTTCCACCTTCTTCCTTCTTCTATCAAGTGCAAGAGAAGAACACTCGTATTCGCCAAGAAACGAAGTGTTATAGATTAGTGATTTCTCCTCTCTTCTTCTAAGATACAAAACTCTATTTTCTTGATTTTGTATTTGTGTGTAATATCGAATAGTGTGTAAATCTGATAGTGTGGATCTTGTGTCGGTTAGTATTTTAGTCCTTAAAATACATTGGTGAAGTGGTAGATTGGTTCTAACTAAGATTAGGACTCGACATATAGCTTAGTGTCAGAATACAACGTAAGCGATGTGTAAACGGGTTTCTCTACAAAAAATGAGCTTGTTGACATAGTGAAATCTCTAGTCAGATACTCAGGGAGTGCAGTAGGGCGAAGAAGAGCTTCATAGCCTAACCACTATAAATCTCGGTGTTGTGGTTTGATTGTTCTATCTCTTACCTTCTATCTTTTACCCATTCTTTATATTTATTATGTGTATTGTGATTGTGTTGCAAGTAGTTAGATACATTGGTTGTTCATATTGTGAGTTGATCTTGCATATTTTCGAATCTAGTGTTTTTATAAGCAAAGATTTTTAAAATGCCAATTAACCTGTAAACTATTCACCCCCTTTCTAGTTTCCACAATTGGTATCAGGAGTCAAGGTCACTCAAGATTTTTAAAATATACTATATTTTAAAGCTTGGATCGATCTATGGATTCCGACAAATACCTAGAAGGGAAATCTATGCAAAGACCACCATTTTTTAAAAGCGATAGTTTTATCTATTGAAAAAATAGATTCGAAACATATGTAAAATCAAAAGATCTTGATCTTTGGCATGTTATTACTAATAGTGATTTTCAACCCATTGAACAAAATCTAGAAACCAAATTAGACGAGGTTATCCCTTTTAAAAAACAAAGTGATGATCTTAAGAAAAGACTTGCGAAAAATAACGAAGCTAAAATTGTTATTTACAACGCTTTGCCTAGAAAAGAATATGAACAAATTTTCATGTGTAATACGGCTAAAGAAATTTAGAAAACTTTGTTAATCACCCATCAAGGTAATAACCAAGTCAAAGATAACAAGATTGACCTTTTGGTACAACAATATGAATAATTCGTCATCTCCGAAGATGAATCTATAGATAGCGCTTTTTCTAGATTTAATACCATTATTACTAGTCTAAAAGCTCTTGATGAAGGTTATTCTAGCAAGAACTATGTTAGGAAGTTTCTTAGGGATCTACATCCAAAATGGAAAGCAAAGGTCACAACGATTAAAGAGTCCAAAGACTTAACATCACTATCACTTGATGAACTTATCAGGAACCTCAAAGTTCACGAAATGATCATCAAGAAAGATTCCGAAATAGTCAAGGCTAAAGGAGAAAGAAATTCTCTTGCTTTAAAGGCTAAGAAGGAATCTAGCAATGAGGAGACTTCAAGAAGTTCTTCAAGAGAAGAGGTAGGTTCGTAAGACAACCTAGGAACGACAAAAAGACTTTCCGAAAAAGCCAAGACGACAAGAACAAAAAAGTGATAGAAAGTGCTTTAGATGCGGAGATCTAAATCATCTCATTGGAGAATGTCTAAAACCACAAAAAGACAATGAAGGAAATGAATTTCACACAAATATTAAACTAGAGAGAGAAAGCTAAAGAGAGAGAGAGAGTGGAATGAAGAACACATATAAAACACACACTTATATTGTGAGGAAAATGGTTCAACCAACACCCTTTCCATGTGTGGAGAGGGTTAATATACTTACAAGATATAGGCTGGGCCAGACTTTCTTTGGACTTTCTATAAGCCGGCCCGGTAAGCTTACTAATTATTACATATTATATACTAACTATTACAAAGGCTCGTGAGATAGATAATGATCGTCACTTCACTAAAAACTAAATTCCTAACAATCTCCCCCTAAGAGACAATCGTTGAGATCTCATAAATGCAACACTTTCTGAATTCCTAACAATCTCCCCCTAAGGGATGATCATAGAGATCTTTCAAAGTCATGGACTAGATACTGCTACCATCAGGAAACCTGCAAGTTTAGGTTAGTAATAAGCATAGATATAGACGAAAGTGTCTTTATCACTTCGTCGAATAGGGTTGCAATAACAACGGTTCCCTGTTAATCAGTATAAATACTGCCTATGATTAGGTAGAATTCAAAAGAATCTCCTTGACAGGGTTTTACAGCTGCACTAGCCGTTCTCGTTACCGGAGCGTCTCAAAGCATACAACACGGTAAGAGTGAATCGGTAAGTTACTATCTTCCCGATTGAGTCATCAATTCGTGTTCAGCTTTCCTATGTCCAGATACCCTTGCAAGGCTGCCCATGGACATAAGATTGAAAATTGATTTAAGAAAATTAGTTAACGTGTTAATTAGTAAAGAGTTTTTAACACGCCAAACAATTTTATCTTTTCAAATTCATCCGTCAATTCATATACTGAACCGATATTGATATTCAGCTATCATAAGTTTGATTCATATAGAATCGCACAAGTCACCTGCCGCAGTGCTTGTTTGAAGTTAGCACTGGTAGGATTTCCATTGTCACTGTGAATACTATGAGGTATCACTCTGATGTTCTGGCAATATTACAAGGATAATGCGTAGGACTCTTAGTATCTCACATGTGTTCACAATGTATGAAACAACATGTGTATTTTGGAATTGTGTTCTATGAGATTTATATTGATCTCTTTTGGCTCTAGACTCAATAAGTGCAATTTTGGTTTTAGTAATCGAAGGCTGGAGCTGATTGCCACCTATTCAATATCAACTAACTCGGAGTGAGAAAGTCGATAGAAATGCGTTTATCTCCGTGAGAAATGAAACAAGAGTCTTTTGAGAGACCATTAGTGGCTAGGGAGGGTTGTGCATTGCATTACTGGGTCCATGATGACTATCTTCAATACCAGACAACATCTTAGTGTTTCTGATAGCATATGTGTTGACCCAGTTTCTGCCTAAGTGTAAGGAGGGCTTCTTTGTTTTCACCCTTTATCTTTACATTTCTTTTTCATTCTTCAACCCCTTCAATGCTTACGTAAACTTCATCACTAGCACCTTATTGGGGTTGTTCTAGTGTTAGCTCTGTTTTAGTCTGCATTATTCCCTTTTCTCACTTTACTCCTTTTTTTCATATCATACCTAAGGACTTCTAATCTAACTATTGGAATGTCCCTGGGTAGATCCCTCTGGTTCTGGCTAGATCGTGAGACTAATACCTATACTTAACTGCCTTATTTCTCCATTAAAGTAATTACATGGTCGACCTTTTGGTATTTCCACAATAGCCAATAAAATCATTTGAAAATCAATCGAGGTACTTATGATATAGATCAAAACATTTGTACCTTAAAGGTTTCACTCTTTCCAAAATGCTCCCCCTTAATATGTGCTTTGATATTCAAAAATGTTTAGCACATAAGTGAGATGAGCTGCACTTGAGTCAGATATGATCAAATATATTACATTTTAGTCATTTTTTTCTCCCTCTCAAAAATAGCATACCATATGATATTTTTCAACACAATGGAATAAAGTGGCTATTTTATGATTCGAAAACACGTGGGAGAAGATTATTATAGCATGATTTTGTTGGAACATTGTCTTAAGCTCATTCTCAATTATTGTAGACCTGATATAGTGTTGAGTACACAATTTTAAAAGATTTTGAATTTATTGAAAAATTCTTGAAAAAATTATACTCGAACACTATATATTTATGAAGTTGCACTACATTTATACAAGATGAGTTAAGAGACATGACCGATCCTTTTATAAAACCCGAGAGTAACCAATATTGTCACTTTATTCGAAACAACAATCTTTGGTCAATCGCATATTTCTCCTTATAGAAGCTTTTGTAGTTTCCCCTCAAACCCAGAATCCTTTGATGAGTAGATACAGAGAGTTCTTCAGAATTGAATGATGTAAATTGTAACATCAAAGTCAGCTAAGTCCCGAATTTCGACAATTATTCCCTCTAAGAATCCGAAATGATAACACTAAAGACAACTAAGTCTCGAATGTACACACTTCTTTCTGCAGAATACTGACTATCTAAAGGAATCATCATACCTATGTGAACCTATTTTATCAAATTTTACTACTTATTTGAGATTAAATTTAGTGATTAACTGTTTGGGGAACTATTAGTGTAAACAGAAACATATCTTCCTTTTCAGGATTCCTAAAACTACGTAATTATTTCCAAACAATCCTAAGCCTTTTAGAACATATGGTGTTGGCAAAATTTGATCGCATGTAGTTTTAATCCTAAGTCACAATCCTTGAGATTATATTTAAACACCTAAAGTTATTAACTTATGAAAACTTAAGCCCTTGGAGCTAAAACAAATTAGGTCCCCCTCAAATTATTATCCGTTAAGTTAAAACTTTTTCTCAAATAATTTCCGTGACTTGATTTGAAAGATTGTTTTAAAAGATTATTTATTAGTTTTTCTCCCCCTCAAACAATGACCCATTTTCTATTTAAAGAGCTGTAGTCGTTGTTTAAGTGATAGAAAATATCTTTTGAAACCTTTTTTTTGCAAATTCTTGAGAACACGGATTATGTTTCTTATTCTTCCCAAAAATAAGATTTATCTTATTTTGACAAATAAATGCACTGACAGGTACACTTATTTTAAGCAAACACAGACTGTGTAGCAAAGTATACACAAGCCTTTGTATGAATTTGAAGTAATTCATACCCGAGAAAAATTAATTTCCCGTTGTAAGGAAAAGTTATATTTTTGTTGATATACTTTCCTTTAAGATGAAAAGCGGGCTACAATCTGAAATAATTGTAAGCCATATGACATGTTTTGAAAACACTTTACAACTTCTGCTCGAACTTTATTTACAACTCTGTGTCATTGTTAAATGACATTTTAAAGTCGTAAATATTATCGATTACAGAAGACATGCCATAAAAACATATTTTTGTATTCTTTGAAATTTTATAATTTTGTATTTTGTTTTTCTGATTTTATATTTTTCTATTTTGATTTTATAAAATTTTATAAAATGAAAAATATTTTTGTGTTTTTAGATTTAATTATTTACATAGGATACATGAAGAATTACCACCATTATTCTTCCTTTGAGATAATATATCTCAACCAGACCGTTTCCCACCGAATGGAATCGGATTGTCATTTGCGTCAAAGTAGCACCAAATGGCATGTTCTTGTAGTTGACTTCTTGTCGAAATCGGTCGAGAAGGATCGCCAATAACATTCTTTAATGGGTGATTCTTTGTCAACTTAGTGAGAGTATCAAACGATTGGTTAAGATGATGCAAATTTGATGGAATGACCCCTTGTAAAGTTGTTTCTTCAGAACTCGGGTCTGAAGGAAGATTATGAAGGAGCGGTGCATTATCAAATTGTGCATTTTGATTTTCATGAATTTGTTCTTCAACACCTTGATGAATGACTTGAGATTGAATTTCCTAATTTGTTGGTGAAGTACTAGCAGATGGTACATCTTGATTAATGGTAGTTAACGAAGGTGAGCCGGCTGGATCAACAACTCTTGGAGCAGCAATAACTACTGAATCTGGAGAAATAGCACGTGGTGGAGGATTAAAGTACTCATCAAACAATGGTTGAAACATGATATCATAGTCTTTCTTAGATGGTGGAACATAAGGTGTTGGATAAACTAGGTTTTGCACGAGTCCCGAATTGATGTATCCAGGAGTAAATGGTTGAAGCCCGAGTCCTGAACTGAATTATTCAGAAGCCATATGACCATGTGACAATTTGAGGATGAGAGAGCACTTATATTCAAAAAATCTTGTCTGAGTTAAACCGTATTGATCACATTTTATTCACTTTTCTCCCCCTCAAAAATTACATATGTTGTTGCCATTTTTGATGAACAAGTGAATTAAAATACAAGCTAATGTATGTTGATCCACTTGTTGACTAAACGAGCAGGAGAACTTATTGAAGTTGTTGATAAAACTGCTCATAACCAAGAAGATTTCTCTTCTTTTGAAGATAAAGCGCACTGAAGCATACATATTTATTTTCTATGAGGAGCGAGACCTGAAGTGTTGTCTGCAGATGCCATATGTCATTGAAGAGCGAGACCTGAACTGATGTTCGCAGACATTATTTGACAATGAGGACTGAGGCTTGAACTGCTGTGTTTAAACGTCATTTGAAAATGAGGACTGAGGCTTGAACTGCTGTGTTTAAAAGTCATTTGACAATGAGGATCGAGGCTTGAACTGCTGTGTTCAAACGTCATATGATAATGAGGACCGAGGCTTGAACTGCTGTATTCAAACATCATAAAGCTTTGAAGAACTAGGCTTGAACCGTTTTGTTCAAACGTCATTTGAAAACGAGGACCGAGGCTTGAACTACTGTGTTCAAACATCATAAAGCTTTGAAGAACGAGGCTTGAACCATTTTGTTCAAACGTCATCTGACAATGGAAACTGTTACAAAACAATTTATAAGGCTAAATCATGACAATATACACTATTACAAATTTTGAAAAAACCAAATGTTATCTAGCCCACTATGAGATGTAGCTTGCCACGTTAAAAGTTAAAAAAAATCTACATAATCAGTTAAAAGAAAAACTAAGCTACAAATGTTTTATGAAATATGCTACTGATGGGTTTTTAAAAGAAATCTCAACACTTTTTATCTAATAAGCACTAAAAAGAAAGAACAAAATAAGCCGATTAGAATAAGCTACAAATAAGCCGAATAAACTCAAAATAAGCACAAACAAATCCACTAAACGACCCAAAATCAAACCTTGGTGATGATACCAATTGAAGGAAATGAATTTCACACAAATATAGAACTAGAGAGAGAAAGCTATAGAGAGAGATTGGAAGGGAGAACACATATAAAACACACACTTGTATTGTGAAGAAAATGGTTCAACCAACACCCTTTCCATGTGTGAAGAGGGTTAATATACTTACAAGATATGAGCTAGGCTGGGATTTCCTTGGACTTTCTATAGGCCAGCCCGGTTAGCTTACTAATTATTACATATTATAGACTAACTATTACAAAGACTCGTGAGATCGATAATGATCGTCACTTCACTAAAAACTGAATTCCTAACAGACAAGAACCAAAGAGCATTCGTCGGAGGCTCTTGGAGTGATAGCGATGAGGAAGATGATGTAAAGGCTAATGACGAAACATGTCTCGTGGCTCAAGCATTAAGTGAGGTACATTCCGAATCCTCTTACTTTAGTAATGAAAATTCGTCGATAGATGATACTATGTTTAATAGTGAATATTATAAATTTCAAAAAATGAGTCTAACGATAATATTTAAGAATAAACATTTAAAAGCCTTTAGAAACAAGCTAGAAGGAACTTAGCGAGTTAAAAGAAAAGTTGTCTAAACTCGAGAAAAACAAGGGAGTTGATCTCGAGTGTACAAAATGTCAAACACTTAAAATCGACAACGAAAAACTCAAGGAGGAAGCTTTTAAGCTAACTCAATTTGAAAAGAGTACACATTCTTTAAATGAAAAGTTAAGTAATCAAAAACCTTCCAGAGATAAATTGGGTCTAGGGTTTAAATCATTTGAAGCATCATCTAGCAAGACCAAGGAAATAAAATTTATAAAATCACAGAATAATACCTCCTCTGGTGGCGGTCCCCAAAATACTTTGGGCGGCCCCCATAAAGCACAGACAGCCCCCAAAGCAATTAAGGGACCGCCTGTCTGTTCACCAGATGTCGAAAAATTTGTGTCTTTAAAAAAAATAAAATCCATTTTGGGTCTTAGACCAAAACATATAATGGTAAACAATGTTAAAATTCTCGTTGCTAGTGATAATGAAGTTAAACAATTTTATAAACCATCTTTAAAACACTGAGTTGGATTTTCCAAACCAAACCTTAGGTCAAAAACTCCACCTCCTAGAAGAGTCAATAATCATTATCCTCGTTCTAAAACACCGCAACCAAAAAGAAACGTTGGTCGACAAAACCAACCTCTTGGATATCCTGTAACTTGGAATAACTTCCAACCTCAAAGTTACATGCCATGGGGAATGTGTTCTCCATTTTCTCACCCGAATAAAATGCAACAAATGCAAGGGATGTTTGGCACTAACAAGTTTGGACCCATGAGATATTGAGGACCAAATGTTTGAGTTGTTGTCTTATATAAATAGATATGCCTTGGAGTCGACTTGAAACTCGAATAGTGGATAAAAGATAGCGGATGCTCTAAACACATGACGGGCAACCGAAAGCTCTTTTCAACCTACAAGGCATACAATAGAGGTAACGTTATTTTTAGTAGTAATCTTCGCGGTAACATCATTGGCAAATGTATGATCTCTTATGACTCACTTAAAATTGCAAATGTGGAGCATGTAGATAATTTAGGATTTAACCTGCTAAGTGTAGGAAAAATATGTGATAGTAAATGTAAAGTTATATTTTCTGAAAATGATAGCGAAATAGTTAAGGACGGTAAAGTCATAGGTAGAGGTATTAGGAAGAAGGGCTTATATGTGATGAAATTAGGAACTAAGCCTGAAGACAAAATTTATCTTGCAACGATTGATGAAAATTTCACTTTGTGGCATAGGAGATTAGGTCATGTTGATATGCGTCTCATTCAAGCGTTAGTTTTTAAGGAATTAGTTAGAAACTTACCCAAGCTTAAGTTTGATCGACATTTTTATGATGCTTGTAAAATGGGAAAACAAGCTCATGCTAGTCACAAAGCTAAGCATATAGTCTCAATGACTGGATGCTTAGAAATCCTTCACATGGATATTTTTGGTCCATCCGCCGTACGGAGCTACAGCGGATACCTCTACACCTTAGTCATAGTAGATGACTACTCTAGGTATACTTGGACAAGTTTTCTTAAGAATAAAACCGAGGCTTTTAAGCAATTTGAAATCTTTAGTAAGAAAATACAAAATCAATTAGGATGTTTAATAGTGTCAATTAGAACGGACCATGGTAGGGAATTTGATAATGAAGTGCAATTTAGAGAGTTTTGTAATACCAACTGTATTAAACATAACTTCTCGGCTCCACGCACTCCACAACTAGATGGCGTGGTTGAAAGGAAGAATAAGACACTACAAGAAATGAGTAAAACCATGTTGAACGAACCATCATTACCACAAAAGTTTTAGTGTAACGCCGTAGATACTTCAACATACATCCTTAACCGAATCCTAGTTAGAGCCATCTTAGGTAAAACACCTTATGAAATCTTAAGAGGTAGAAAACCTACTCTTGATTATTTTAGAGTGTTTAGAAGCAAGTGCTTCATCTTAAACACCAAAGAATACCTCTACATGTTTGACCAAAAAGTCATTAGAATGTGTTTTTTTAGGTTAATCCAAAATCAATGAATCGCTTAACATGACATTCGATGAAACTCACTCCACCCTCTAAGACATGCCCTTGATGGATGATGACTTAGTGAAGAAGAAGCATTTAAGGTTACGAAAAGAAAAATTTAGAAAATGACTTGAGTGAAACTTTAAAATTGACATAAGAAGTCTTTATTTAAAGAATCTGGAACACAATCATTAGAATATTGTAATAGGAAACCTTAAACCAAAGAAATCTTAGGTCACAAGCCAAAAACCAAAGTAACTTCTTTTGTTTTATATCAATATGTACATAGAATGTGAATGATAGGCCTTAACGGCTTGAAGTTGGATGATCGCTATGCATTAAGATTAAATCAATTCGTTGCAAACGATGTTGGGGGTGTTAGTACCACAACCTTAAGAAACTATGACAATTTTAGGAAACTAGTTGGTGTTTAGAAATAAAATTAGCTAGACGAGAACTGGCCGTGTCGCCTTCTCGAAATAAGGCTAGGTTAGTCGCCCAAGGTTATAATCAACAAGAGGGCATTGATTATGATGAAACTTATACCCCAATTTCTAGATTAGAGTCTATTAGAATACCCTTTGCTTATGCTTCTGCTTTAGATTTTAGGACATTCCAAATGGATGTAAAAAGTGCATTCCTGAACGGTTTTATCAAGAGGAGGTATACGTGGCACAACCTCCAGCATTCATTGACTTCGAAAAATCAGATAATGTTTATAAACTAAAGAAAGCTTTATATGGTCTTAAACAAGCACCCAAAGCTTGGTATGATAGATTAAAATATTTTCTTATTAAACATGAGTACAAAATGGGAATGTTAGATAACACACTTTTTACTAAGAAAAAAAGTTCAAATCTTATCATCGTTCAAATATATGTCAATGACATTATATTCGGTTCGACTTAGCAAGACATGTGTGATGACTTCGCCAAAATCATGCATGACGAGTTCGAGATGAGCATGATGGGTGAACTTAACTTCTTCCTTGGACTACAAATAAAATAAATGGAAGACGATATCTTCTTTAACCAATCTAAATATATTAAAGAAATGCTTAAGAAATTTGGCTTAGAAGATTCTAAACCAATGAAAACTCCCATGTCCTCGGATACTAAACTCACGAAAGACGAAAAGTATGAGTCGGTAGATAGTACCAAGTATCGAGGCATGATAGGTAGTTTACTCTATCTAACGGCAAGTAGGCCCGATATCATGTTTAGTGTCTGCCTTTGTGCACGCTTCCAAGAGGATCTCAAAACCTCTCATCTTGAAGCGGTTTAGCGTATCTTCTGATACATTAAAGGCACTACGCACTTAGGATTATAGTATCCTAAGGGGACCAGCATAGAAACCGTAGTATATGCCGACTCTGATCATGCAGGAGATTATGTGGACTGAAAGAGCACTAGCGGTATTTGTACATTCGTAGGATGTTGTCTAACATCGTGGTTCTTGAAGAAACAAACCGCTCTTGCTATATTTACTACCGAATTCGAATACGTAAGCGTTGGAAAGGCATGTCAACAAGCACTATGGATGAAACAAGCTCTTATCGACTATGATATTTGACTCGATGACGTCCTAATCATGTGCGATAATAAAGGCGCGATTGACCTTAGCAAAAACCCGGTGCAACACTCGCGGACTAAACACATCAAAATTCGTTACCATTTTCTTTGAGACAATGTCCAGAAATGACACATCTCTATCGAAAAAGTCTCGTCCGTCGACAATATCGCTGACATTCTCACCAAACCCCTTAAACGTGAATCGTTTAACTATCTCCGTCTTGGTTTAGGAATGATGGAACACATTCCATAAATCGTTCTTCGTTTCTTTTAGTCTCGATTCTAGTCCGTGTTCCATTCCGTGTCGTGATAACTTAAGTACTTCATCCGAAGTATTTTAAGCATTTTTAATTCGCGAAATGAAAATTAAAACGTCACTCCTTTCGTAATTTTTTTTGTCAAAAATAGAGTCTAAAACCCTCTGCTGAGGGCGGCCCCCTGATTTATTCAGGCGACCCCCATATCGATATGGGACCGCCATTAGACGAGCAAAATGTCTGTCATTCTTATTTTTGTAAAACACAAAAATAAACACTCCTTTCTCTCTTGTTGCAGCGACGAAAACCACCCAAAACCCTCCAAACCTTAAAATCAAAACTCAAATTGAAGATAAAATCAACATCAACAATCATTTCTAACATCATAAACATCATTAATTGTAAGTCAATTATTCTATTTTCTTTCAAATTTATGTCTAGGATTCACGGTATGTGCTTAATTACACATACCATTTTCCATTAAAAACGGACTTAAAAGACTAAAAACGTACCAAAGATACATTGTATTTGTATGTTTTGCATTTGAATTATGCAGGAACGGATAATTTTGGTATGTGCTTAATTACATATACCATTTTCCATTAAAAACGGACTTAAAAGACTAAAAACGTACCAAAGATACATTGTATTCGTATGTTTTGCATTTGAATTGTGCAGGAACGGATATTCAAAAAGAAAGCCAAAACAAACAAATGCGAGACGGCATGGAAAAAGCAAAATCAAATCAAAGTCTAAAGTCAATACCAAGTGAAGAAAATACAACTTAATGGGACTAAAATTGCCAACCTCAAGTTGAATTCAAGGGTTAAAACCAAGGGTCGAAATTGCAAATCGGGGCGATAGTTTTGAATGACGTTATAAAACATGTAGGAGGGCCAAAGCTGCCAACCTACCCAAATAACCACTTTCCCGAACCAACAAGCCCAGGTACAGCTAGGGGCTGCGTCCTACTTCTTCCCTGCAAAAACCATCAACACCCTTAGATAAATCATTTCAACACTCCTTCTATCAACCCCCCAGCTGTATAAAATGCCAAGTTGGCATCCTAACCATTCCCAAGTATTTTTGATGGCTATGATTGACTCCAAAAGAGAACAAAAGAAATTGAAGGCAGTCGTGTGTTTGTTTTAGAATCACTTCACACAACAACACACTTGGTTTTTGTCTCTACAAAGAAACTAAGAAGAAAGAATGAGAAGAGAGTCCAAGAAGAAACAAAGACCTCATTCGAATTTAAGTATAAATAGGGTCCATTGTAAACCCAAGTTTGAAGAGTTAGTTTTTAGTTTTTTATATTCTTAGAAAATCTGTAGTTAATTTTCAGTCATTGACAGCTAATTAGTATTTTTTCTTTCAGCTTCGTGTACATTTCCAAGTTTAATAAAGTGTTGAGATTTTATGTTAAATCCAATTTTTAAATTCAAGTTCTCATTGCTTAACTCGTGCCTAATTGAATTTGAAAAGCCTTTCAAAGGAGCTTGTTTATAAGTGTTTTTGTTTAGTAAAAGAAAAAAAAAGATAAGTAGTTAAGAGAAAATAACAAAAATCACTCTCAAATACTCACAGCTTATTTTATGGATGATAAGCCAGTTCTGGATGGGCTTATGGACATTATAGGAGCTTGTCTTTGACAGCTAGAGCTTGTAGATCAGATTGTAAAAGCTTAATGCAGCATGTTTAAGCAAGGTGTATGTTGTAAGTCTCTTTTTTTTCTCGATTTTCTTTACTTATTGTAGAATACTTATATGCTTTTTTGTTATTATATTTGCTTATTAAGCTTTTATTATGTTGTTTAAGTATACTTATCCTGCTTAGATTTCAGTTCAAAATGAGTTGTACAACTTTCTATAGTTAGTACTGGTTAGCATGTGTAGTTAATATGTTAGTTAATTTAGCTTATTTAAGTGCTTATCCACTGTGATTGAATATTTTTATGATTTTCTAAGCATATGTCAAATTTGTGATGTTTTTATGGTTTGTGCATGCATAATCTTTGATTTTAAGTTTGGGTAATGTTTAAGAGTTGTTTTCCGTCCATTTTAATCATTAGAATACATTAAAAATCTGGTCATAAAGGTTTAAGAGCAAATGGGACAAAAAAAATGTCTAAAAATTTCCTATTTATGGTTCAAGTTATGATTAGGTTTAAAGTTATGATTTTTTGAGCATAAGCTCATTGGAGGGTGAACTAAATCTGTTTGAGTTTTGTTTAAAGTTTTGAGTTTATTTCAGTAGCTTATTTTAGGTCTAAAAGTGTTTATTTTCATTAAAATCCAAAAAATAGTTGTGTAGTCATTTGTGCTTATCGTGCTTATTTCATTGGCTTATTTAAAAAAATGAATAGGTGGGCTTAATAAGGACTCATTAGTGAACTTATTTCCAGAAGCCCACTTTTCAGTTTGGCTTATTGGTGATTTAACTTATTTTAAATTTGGCTTATTTAAGAAAAAGTTAGAGTTTACTACTTTTTGATGCAAATTGAGTTAAGTTAAGTTGTGTTTGGTTGAAAAAGCTTTTTGGAATCAGATTAAGCAACATATAAGCTTTCCAAAACATCTCTCCTTTTTGAATTTGAGCTTATTTTGAGTTTGTAGTGTCCAAAATACCAAAAACCAAAAGTTTAAGCAACTTTCTGCAATCAGCAGCTAAATTGGCTTTTTGGAGCTTATAAAGTGCTTATTTTCGCAAGGTGTCTTTATTAAAGTTTCTTAAAAACATGTCATGAACAACTTTCGTGTTTTGCGTTTTGGCTAAAAACGACTTTTTAAAATCAGCACTTTTTGGGGACTTGGACTAAAATCGGGATTGGGGTTCAGGGTAGGAAAAAAAAATTATTTTGGTCTTTTGTCACAAATAGTCCCTGTCGTTAGTCCATTGTTAGTCCTTGTTAGTTTTAGTTTAATTATTAGTTAGGTTTAGTTTTAATTAGTTTAATTAAGCTTTAACCATTAGATAAAATTTGGGGTTTTTAATTTTGTTAAATTTCTGCACTTTTTCTCCACTTAGTGTAATTTTTATAAAAAATTTAGGTTTTTAGCCCTCGTTTTTCGTGCCCGTTTTAGGTTTTAAGTTATATAGCTTTCGTTTTTAGGTTTTATTTAATCGTTTTTGTATATTTGATTGGTAGAAATAGAAAACTCATCATATCCTTGTCATATTCAAACATCAATCATCACTCCGTCATTCGATTTTCCATTCAAGCCTCGTTGGGACATAACGACCCGGGAAATCATACTTCCGGCTACATATATATTTTATTTTGGTGAACTTTTAACCATTCCTTGTGCAAAGGTAATTGGTTGAGTGTTTGCTTATATATTATATATATATATATATTATTGACGAGTCAATTTTTGGCGCCGCTGCCGGGGAGGCTGTGAAAACGATTATCGTTACGTTTGACAAATTGTGTTTGAATCTGTGAATATTTTCTTCTATAAAAATATAAAAAGTACAAAAATATTTTTCATTTTCTTTTATTAGTATAATTATCATATAAAAAAAACCAAAAATATAAAAACATTGTCCATAAAAAAGATAATATTTTGTTTCTTACCAAACATGTACCTTTCTTTACATTGTAATCAATCATTATCTTTAGATCCGTGACAGTTCTTTAAGTTATAGTACCTTTCATAAAATATTATGTCTTATTCTTAGAATACAATCCCGTGGGAACGACTGGGCTTACACTAAAAAGGGTATATACATACGGGGTTTATCTTTCGACCGGGTGTTTATATTAAGGTTTCTTTTTATAGATGTGTTGTGTTTTAAGTTTTTTGTTTGTTAGTTTTTAGTAAATTGGGTATGTTGATTTTTTTGTATTTTTTGTGTTTGTTGATATGTTAGGGGTGGTTTTTTTTGAAGTGTTTTTTTTTGTTTATTTTTTGTTTTTTTGATTGTTTTTGTTTTTTTAGTTTGGTTTATTTTAGTTTTTTTTGTTTGGTTTCTTTTTTGGTCTGTTTTTTGGGTGATTTTATATTATCTTGGGCGTTTTTGATCGCTAGGTTAATTCTGTATAGATATTAGTTTTATTTTTAGTTTATTTTAAGTAATTTGGTATTATTTATTATTTATTATGTGTGATAATTGAAGTATTTAGTGTTTTTTTAATGATTTATTAAGATTGTGGGTTTTGATATTTTTTTGTTTTTTATATTTTTTGAATTTTTTTTTTTATATTATTTTTTTTGTTTTGGGTTTATTAGGTTTTTTCTTTTAGTTTGTATTTATTTTTGATGTTTTTTGGTTAAGTTGCTTGGTTATTTTAAAGGTGTTTTTGTGTTTAATTTGCTCTTGTTGTGTTTCTTTTTTTTTTTTTTTTTTATTGTTGGTTGTGTGATTGTTGTTTTTCGTTTTTGTTTGTGGTCTAGTGTCTGTTGGGGTTTTTTTGTTGTGTATTTTTGAGTTTTGCTTTTTTGTTGGTGTTGTTTTGTGGTTTTTCATTTTGGTTTTTTGAGGATTTTTTTATTGTGTTTGGTGGTTTTGTTTTCTGTTGTGGCTTTTGTTTTTATATGATGTGATGTAGTTCTTTTTGTTTTGTATTGTTTTGTGAGAGTTAGTATTCTTGTTGTTGTTAGTTTATTTTTGTATGTTATTAAATTTAATGTTTTTTGTTTGTTTATTAGTATTCGGAGATTTTTTTTTTTTTTTTTTTTTTTTGTAGATTTTTGTTTTTTTTAATAAATTTGTCGAGAGGAGGTTTTTTTTGGTTGTTTGGCTCAGTTATTTTGTTAGGGTAGTTTTAGTAGGGTTTTTTGGTTGGTGTTTATTTGTTTAGTTTATATTTTTTTTGTGTGTGCTATTGTTAGTTTGGGATTGGTTTTTTGGTGTTTTTTTGGAGTTGTTTAATTTGTTTTGTTTTTTTGATTGGGTTTTATTTTGTTTAATATGCTTTTGTTTTTGGGTATTTAGATGTTTTTTAGTTTTTTTTTTATTATTGATATGTTTTTTGTGTTCTTTATTGTTATAGGGATCTCGTTTGTTTCTGTTTAGTATTTTTAGTTGTGTTCTTTTTGTTTTTTATTATTTTTTTTTATTTCTGTATTTCTATTGTTTTGTTTTTTGTTTTGCGGGTGTGTGTATTGTTGTTTTTTTATGTGTATATGTTTTATGATTTTTTGTTTGAGTTTTGTTTGTATTTTATGTTTAGTTTTGTGTGGATGCTGTTTTTGATTTTTTTTTGATTTTTAATTATTAAAAAGTTTTTGGTTTGATGGATTTTTAGTGTTTTGTGATGATGGTGGTTGTTTTTTGTTGTGGTGTAATAAGTTTATGTTTGTTTTTTGTTGTTGTTGGTTTGGTTTTGTTTTTTTTTGTTTTTGTTTGTATTTTGGGGTTTTTCGGTTTAATTTAATGGTTTTTTGTTTATGTTTTTAGTAAGTATGTGTTAGTTTTTTGTTATTTTTTTTGTATTTGATTTGTTGTTGGCTGTTTTTTTTATTTAAATTTATTGAGATAGTTGTTATGGTTTTGATGTTGTTTATTTGTTTTTTATTTTAGGGTGGTTTGATTTTTTTGGCGTTTTTTTGTTGTTTGTTTGTGGTTTATTGTTCTTTTTTATTTTTTGGTATTTATGTTAGTTAGGTGTTGTCTTTTCGTTTTTTTTGTTTTTTTTGTTCTTGTCTTTCGTTTTTTTGATATGTTGGTTGGGATTTTGTTTTTGTTTGTTGGTGTAGTGTGATTAGTTTTAGATTATGTGTTGTTGTTTTAATTTTTTTTGTTGTGATTTTGTTTTTTTTGTTTGTTTGTTGCTATGGTGTGTTTTTTTGGTTTGGTAGTTTTTTGCTTTATTTTTGCTAGTTGGTTTTTTGTTTGTTGTTTGTTTATTCGTTTGTATGTGTTTTTGATTTTGTGTTTTTTTATTTTGTATGTATTTTTGTGTTGTTTATTTGCTATTTTTTAAGGTTTGTTATAAGTTATTTTGTTGTATATGTTTTTTATTATTTTTTTTGTTTGTTGTTATGGTGTTTGTGAGAATGTATTTGGTTTTTTTTGTTTGGCTTTGTTTTGTGGTAGATTACTTTGGTTTTCATTGTGTGATGTCTTTTTTCTTCGTGTTTTTTGGTTTGGTTGTTTATTATTGTGATTATCGTATTGTGTTTTTGTTTTGTTTGATGTTTAGTGTTTTTTGCAGTTTTTTTAGTTTTAATTATGTTATTGATATATTGTAGAATATTTTTGGGTATTTTTATTATAATTTGATAATTTCTTTCTTTATATTTGCTTTGGTATTGTGTTATGGTTATGTTTGTTTAGAGTTGTTGTACGTTCTTTTAAGCGTGTTTTATTTTTTGTTTTTTGTTTTGTTTAGGTAATTTATTTTTTTCTTTTTTTATTTATGTTAGATATTGTGCTTTTTTATTAAATTAGAATGATATTATTTTTTTGTTGTTATGGATTAGTTTTTATTTGTGTTGATTAAAAAAAATATGTTAAATGATTGGTAGTTTAGTTATTATATTGTATATGAAATTTCTGAAGATGAATATTATTATGTTTCTATTTATTGTTTTGTATTATTTTTGTCTATTTTGTGTTTTTTTTTTTTAGTATGTTTATATTTTGGTAGTTTTTTTTGATTGGTTTTTTTGTTTAATGTTTATGTTTTTTTTTGTTTTTAGTGGTGTTTTATGGAAGTATCTTTTGTTTTTTATTTTATTTGATATGAATTTTGTTGTATTATATGTTGATTTTAGTAACTTTTAAGATTAATTTATTTTAATTTTTTTTTGATTTTTTTTTTCGTATTTTTTAGTTTTTTCCAGTTCATTTTTTTTATTATTTATTGTTAATGGGAATAAAGTTTAATTGATTAAGTAAGTTTTAGTAGTGTTTTTTTTTTGGGTGTTTGTGAAAATAGAAAAAATAAAAATACTAATATTTAAGAATAAAAATATATCAATAATTATTTATTTAGAGTTTAGTCTATATAATATACATTTTAATTGTATTAATGTTATTATAAAAAAATATTTACGTTTAATAATGTTTTGTATTCTTCGTGATGTAACTTAAAATAATAAAATAAAAATTATTATTAATATACAAAAATAAATTTTTAATAAAAATTGAATAAATAAATGAAAAAAAAATAAAATAGAACTAAAATTATAAAATATTAAATAAATTAATTTTTATAATAAATTAATATAATAGAAATATTAAAAAAAAATTAATATAAAATAATAATAAGAATTAAATATAAATAAATTTATTAATTATAACATTGGATTGTGTCATTATATTATAAATAGAAAATTTAAAATAAAATTATAAATTAAAACTAAATCAATAAAAATAAAAAAAAAAATAATCTTAAAATTAAAAAAAATATTATAAAATAAATGAAAAATATATATAATAATAATAATTAAAAACAATAATTAAAAAAAACAAAAAATAGAACAAAAATAAAAAATATAAAAATAATTTTTAAATAATTATTATATTATAAAATCAATTATTTAATTAACAAAAGGAATAAAAATATATTATAATACAAGTAAATATTTTTCAATAATATATAAATCTAATACAAAGAATAAAAATCTATAAAAAATAAAAAAAAAATTGATAATAAGATATAAAGTAAAAAAATTTATAATAATTTATAAAAATAAATAATTTTATTTAAAATAACAAAAAATAGTAAATAATAGAAAAAAAAAAAAGAACTAAAAAAAAAAAAAATCAAAATTATATTATAAACAAACAAAATGATAATGAACATAATTATACATAAAAAATACATATGAAAAATAATGATCAATAAAATAAAAACCGATATCATAAAATATCAAAAAATATATAATAAAATAAAATATAATACATAAATTAAAAATAAAATAATAATAACTAATAAAAAAAACTATAATATATATAACATACATAAAAGAGCAATATATAATAATATTATAATTGAAGATAATTAATAATATAAATTTTTAAAAAAGAAAATTTAATAATAACAAGAAATTAATATAAACTTAAAAATATAATAAATTAAATCAGAATTTTCATAATAAAAGATAAAGGCCAAAAGGGTTTTTCATTATGAACAATAGATAATCTTTCTAAGTAATTAAACACTCTTAAATCGATTATAATTTTATTCGTAAATCACTTAAGTTTATCCATAATATTTCTTGTTTCTTAACCAAACATGTCCTTTATTTCTTGAATCAAATCATTATCTTTAGATCCGTGACAGTCTATAAGATAAGTACCTTTTCATAATATTATCGACTTATTCTTAGAATACCCAATCCCATGGAACGACCTGGTCTTACCTAAAAAGGTTATACTACATACGTGGGTTATACTTTTACCCGTGTGTTTCTATATAATAAAATCGGTACTATCAGTCATTATAAATTTAAAGCTTTAAAACACATCAAGTTCCACATATCCTGTCACCATCTGTCCTTACGGTACCTATTTTGGTGATTTCTGAGCCCTTTTCCCTCACTCCTATACCCGAAACTCTTTCAGTCGCTCCTGCAACAACTCTTCTAACCCCTTCATCTGTCTCCACCGTACCACATGTACCTCACCAAACAAAAGCACCAATACCTACACCACCAATCACAACCGATGCTCCAACCATCACCATTGTTGTCCCTTAATTCGATGCACTCTCTACTGTTCAGCTAAGAGTTGCAAAATTGAAAAAGGATGTGTCTGAGCTGAAGAAAATAGATCATTCTACTAAATCTCTTTCTACTCTCAAGTCACAAGTTCCAACAGTTTTTGAACATTATCTTGGATCTAAAATCGGTGATGATCTTCAAAAGGTTCTACAGAGACACACTGCATATCTTATTAAAAAATACTCTATGAAGCCAGCTCTAGAGACTAGCAAGATTCAGAAACCGACAATTGATCTTGAACAAGAATCTGAGAAGCGTTGTCCAGAGATTCACAAGATTAAGAGGGAACAAGTTGAGAAGCAAAAGATACCAAAGTATAAAATTAAGTCTACCGACGAGGCAACACTCAAAGAGTATGATCAGAAAAACGCTCTCTACCAAACCATGCACGAAAACAAGTCTTTCAACAGAAATCCTTCTAATCATGCATTATACCATGCTCTCATGAAGGCTTTGATAGATGATGAAAATACCATGGATAAGGGAGTTGTTGATACAGTAAAGAATCATAAAAGACAACATGATGATGATGATGATGATGATGATGATGATGATGATGATGAAGACCCTTCAGTTGGACCAAACCAGGGTAAGAAGACAAAGAGGAGAAGAACCAAAGAGTCAGAGTCTTCCAAAAACCATCCACCACCAAGAAAACCTCCAAAGGTGAAGCTTCATCAAAAAGTTCTAAAACCGGTAAGTTTGCAACTACAAAGGAGCCGATTAAAGAACCAACTGCTGAGGTAGAAATAGATGATGCAGTTAACACTGCTGCTGAAGACGTGGTTCATGATGCCAATCAACCACATGATGACTCTACTCAAGATAAGGACAAAGATCCAATGCAAGATTGGTTTAAACAACCTCCAAGGCTACCTACTCCTGGTCTGAAATGGAACAAGCATCAAGTTGTACTTGATCAACTTGAACAGCCTTCATATAACCAAATGGTCTTTGCTACAAAGGATCCTCTCATATTCAATGATCTAATGGCCACTTCGATTGACTTCTCCAAGTATGTGTTGAATCGACTCAAGATAGACAATCTTACTAAAGATCTCTTGGACCAGCCTACAATATGTTAAAAGGCACATGTACTAGCAACATCGAACTTGAGTACAACTTCCAAGAGTGTTTTAATGCATTGACAGACAAACTTGATTGGAACAATCCAGAAGGAGATCGTTACCCCTTTGACTTTTCCAAACCTCTTCTCTTGCAAGGTCGCTTATGCCATTTAACCATTGCCGCTGATTACTTCTTCAACAATGATCTAGAGTATCTGAAAACTTTTAATCCAGAGAAAACGTACACTACGTCTATCATGAAGACAAAAGCAGCTCAGTATGAGATTGTGGGAATTGAAGACATGACCCCTATGCTTTGAAGTACTATCAAACATGCCTATGACAAAGATGCTGAAAAGGCGATCGAGCACTAGGGCGAAAGGCGTAAGATTTGGTACACATCTCAGGTAAACAAATTTTCCAAGCATAATGTCTATTCCACTCAGAAAATTCTTGGTGTGAAAAGTGTTAGAGTTATGAAACTACATGGATATGGTCACTTGGAAAATATTTGTTAGCCTTAATTATATTAAGTCAAACAAGAATGTTATCGGTCTAAGAAAGTCAAACTAGGTCTTGTATTGTAATAGGCTAGTCGGGTTGAACGGGCTTGGATTGTAATCTAATATTGTCTATGTTAAGGGTGAAAGCCCATGTTTAGCCAAGCCTGGCCCGTTAAGAAAGCCCATGAGCCAACTAGAAGGCTAGGGTATAAATATCCCTTCACCACACTTGGTGAAGGGTGTTGGTTACATTTCATTTTACTTGTAATCCTCCAAACTCTCTCTAATCTAATATTCTCTTTGTTTCTCTCTCTACTTTCTCTCTCTAAGATTTCTTATTATATCTAGCATTTTGGTAAAGAATATTGTTGTGTAATGGATTAAACTAGTGGGATAACATGTGGTATCACACGCCAAGGGGTGTTTAGTGTTTGTTTTGTGAAAAATTCGTGGGTTTTTGTTGGTTTTTTCTTTGGTTCGAAAAAAAGAAAAAAAAGCAAGAAAAAAATCAACTTTGATCTTTGTTTCGTGGTTGAAAATGTTAAAGACTTATACTTTCGGGCTTAGATAACTTCCTTGCATCATTACTAAATGGTTTTAACATCATTTCGTAGCTTACAAGAAAGTTTAAAGATTTTTTCTTGGCTGCGTTTTGCCTATCTGAAGGGGTGTTCGTCGTTGCGTTTTGATCAGACTCGTTGCGTTTTGATTAGCTTCGTTGCGTTTTGATCAGAGTCATTGCGTTTTGATTAGCTTCGTTGCGTTTTGATCATAGTCATTGCGTTTTGATTAGCTTTGTTGCTTTTTGATCAGATTCATTGCGTTTTGATTAGCTTCGTTGCGTTTTGATCAGAGTCATTGCGTTTTGATTAGCTTCGTTGCGTTTTGATCAGAGTCATTGCGTTTTGATCATATTTGTTGCGTTTTGATCTTAAGTCATTGCGTTTTGATTCTCAAGTCACTGCGATTTGATATTTTTTTGTGTGTTGCGTTTTGTCTCCACGGGTTGCGTTTTGAAGACCATCATTGTGTTTTGACTAAACGTTACACTGCCCAATTTTTTTTATACATTGCGTTTTGTGTCCAAGACAGACTGCGTTTTGCTTAAAGTCATTGCATTTTGTCCATTGAAAACCTATGTTTTGAAACCCTAATTTCCCGAAAAAATTTCGAAACCCACGTTTTGTCCATTGCGTAAGGTCAATCCGCGCATCAGGTGGTATTTGACCGAATTTGGGAATGTATTAATCATCGTTTAATCAAAACATCACATCAAGACAAACAAACTTCAAGGACTTTGGACTTTAATTCGGACTACAAGGACAATTACTCAACACAACAAACACAACCAATCAAACCAACAATCAACTTAATTATACTTGAAACGTAAATTAATTATTCATTCACGGTTTCTTCTTGATTTTGTAAAATCCCGCGAAAGATACGATTCTTTTCTCGGTTTTAATCAAAGATTTGTAAAATCCCGTGAACGTTAATTCATTTAAAACCACAATCAATCACTTCATAACACTTAAGATCCGATATCCATTTACAACAACTTCATCAAAATGTCAAATTCAAATACCAATTTGCAAACTCAATCATCAAATGCTCTTCATAATGCTATCATGGAAGCGGGTAGCAAAGATCGTCCACCAATGTTGGCACCGGGTAATTACGTTCAGTGGAAATCCAGAATCAAGAGATACATTGACACCAAACCTAACAGTGAACTCATCCACCATTGTCTCCAAAATCCACCATACACGTATCAATGGGCTGAGAAAACAGTTCCAGTTGCTGAAGGTAGTTCTGAAACAACTACAGAGAGGTATATGGAGAACTATAAGAATGTTTCACAAGACATACGAGATCAACTGAATGCTGAAGCTGAAGCCGTTCAGATCATTCTCACAGGGATAGATAACGATATCTACTCCACAGTTGATGCTTGTCCGAATGCATGTGAAATGTGGAAAGCCATTGAAAGGTTGAAACAAGGTGAATCAATCAATGTTCAAGATCTTGAAACCAATTTATATTGGGAGTTTGGAAAATTCACATCACGGGATGGTGAATCACTTGAATCGTATTACTCACGGTTTTACAAGATGATGAATGAGCTTGTCCGAAATCAGTGTCACGTTACTAATCATCAAGTGAATGTCCAGTTCTTACTTCAACTACAACCAGAATGGCAAAGGTTTGTGACACTTGTTAAGCAGAGTCAAGAGCTGAAGACTGTCTCCTATCACAAGCTTTATGACATTCTGAAGCAACACCAGAATGAAGTCAATGAGATAAGAGCTGAAAGACTAGCACGTACTGCTAATCCACTTGCACTTGTTGCTCAACAACAACCAGTTTACCATCATCAAAACCATCCTACTCAAAACACTCAATATTCCTCCACCAGATCGCAACAGTCTACCAGAAACAGAGGAAAAGCAATTGTTACCTCTTCTGCTCCTACTTATGATCCAGAACCTGCTACGGTTACTGAAGATGAGGAAATGTCAAAGGAAAAGGAGATTGACAAACTCATGGCTTTAATTTCTCTCTCGTTCAAGAAAATCTACAAACCTACCAACAACAACCTTCGAACTTCATCAAACACCAGTCGAGCTAATCAAGATAATTCTCCAAGAATCAACAGAGGAACTGGGTATGATAATCAGAGGGCAGTTTAATGGTTTGCTATGGGCTGAGGGAAAATGTAGGTAATTTTGTAGGTTCAGAAGTCGAGGAATTCGTGATATACTGCAAGGAATATGGGCATGTAAACAAGGGAATGTCAGAAAACTAAAAATGAGTAAAGATGCAGTCTTAACACAAGGAAAAAATGTTATGTGTGTAAACAAGAGGAAGACTGGTTTCAGTTGAATCAATAACAAGCTGATTGGAAAGGATGAATACTAAGATGGTTCTGAAGAACAGGAATTGGAAGCACATTATATTTACATGCACAGATTCAAGAGGTTACTCCATATTCCAGTGACGAATTCTGGACCAATTCTTTGATGATGAGTCCAATGCATAAGGTACAAAACAATAATGACAACTATAATATGTTTGCCATGGAAAATGAACATCCTGAGCAACCTGAATCTAGTAATGACATATATCTGACGGAACAAGGTGACACAAATATCACTATTGATTCATTGGATATATGTTATGATAGAGCTCAGGATGACCAGGATGAAACTGATGATCTTGATCAAGAACGTGATTGCTTGCTTCTTTAATTCAAAAGCGACAATGTGAAATGATGACGTAACAAAACTGAAATAAATGTTTGGAATCATCAAACAAGGAGTTATTGATAAATTAAAAGGTGAAATTGAAGATCAAAACTAAGAATAAAAGTTTAGAAGCATCAAATAACCATTTCAATAAGCATAACAAAGATCTTCCAAGACAAACAGTTGATTTTAAAGACCTTAAGAAGTTCCAAGCGGAACGTAATAAGTATAATGAATGTTGAATTACGCTCAAAGGTGAAATTAATTGTGCAAAAGCTAAAGGGATTTACTGTCATACAAATCAATTTTGAAAAATCAATCTAATGCATATACTCAAATAATAAATGATTTAAATCAAACAATTCGGCATAGAAAAAGGAGCTTTGTGCATATCAAGAACCATCTCCATAATGTACACAAGCAAAGGGGCCTCCAGATTAAGCTTTACAAAACTCGTGAAGACAAGGAAATTGATAAAGTCATTGCTTTAGAAACAAAGTCCAAGGTTCTGAATGATATTGTATATAAAATTGCCAATCTGTCCTAACAATGAATATGCTTAATCGGTATCTGTAAAACAAGTTTTGCAAACCCTGAGTTCCTCAAGAAAGCTCAAAGAGTGAATCCTCGTCTGTATGATATAGGTTGCTATAATTATAATCCTGCGTTAATGTTAGCCCCTGAATCTGACAAAATGATTCGTCTTAAAAAAGAACGTCAATCAAAATTAAGCGATTTAATCAGACTGTTTGATTATGATTAGTTGAATAATCTTTATGATTTGTTCGTTCCATAAAGGGAAAAGTCAGTTGAACAACACTATTTTCCAAAAACGTCAAAGAGGTGTCATACATCTTCTAATAAGGAATTTTCCAAAGAGTCTTTTCGTAAACAAACAACTTTGTTAGTAAAACAAATGGATGAATCCATTCCTTGGGATCAAAAGTGTAAAAGCATAACTAACGTATCAAGATTAAAAAGAGTGTTCACATGATTTTTGACAGGTGGAACATGCAAACCAAACAATAGCCAAAAGAAACCAAATTTGGTAACATCGAATTCCTTTCATTCAAACACAATAGAAGGAAATTTTAGCCCCCCAAATTACAGACTCCCATGCGGACTTAGAAAGATTTTCACTTGTGTTTGAACGATGGAAATGGTTGCTAGAATTTGAGATACTTTAATTCTCTTGACATGAAGTAGACACTCTCAAATCTAACTAGAAACTCAAAAACATGTTTTTGAATTAAATTGACCGACTTTTCAAGGGAATATTAAATGCTGATCACATGAATGCAATACGTGTATGTACACTGATCCTGATGAATTTACAATTTGAAATGTGATTACGTAGAAACCTGGGAAAAATATGAACAAACTTGAAAAAGACTTTATAAAAATAGTAGAAAAATGTCAAAGAGTTTTTGAAGCACTTCAGAAACATGCGATTAAATCTTAAAACTTGATTTACAACAGTGGTAAGAAAAGATAAAAAATGACAAATCTTTTTCAAAGAAAATCATCAAACTATTTCTAAAAGAACGAATAGTATTTTGAAATTCAAGAGCTTGAAAGCTCAATTACAAGAGAAAGGAATTGCAATAGTGAGTTGAAAAACTCATAGAAAAGATGAAAAGGAAATCTTTGAAACTAATTTTGAAAAATCAATGGTTATTCTGACAACCGAATGCTTTTTAAAAGTCAAAGACAATTCATTTAGGTAAACCAGCTATTTTGTCATATTCTCTTGCAAAGAAAGATTTCTCAAGTCAAAGCCAGTACCGCACAAAATGAGTGTCCAACGAGATTTTTCAAACCAGTCACTACACCGATCTTGCCTCAGAATATGTTGCCAATTGTCATAGAACACAAATGATATTGCACCAGGAATGTAAAAAGTGCACACAAAGCCTAAATCAAACTAAACACCTCATTGCATCAAGACATTAGAATCCTAACAAACGCGTGTCCTATTCTCAACAGGAGTCATTCCCTACTAGTGTGTAACAGACCACAGCTAAGCGCATCAACTAGAAATAGAGTCATGTCTAACAACAGTCAAGGTATGAGCGACAAAGTAGAAGACTCACCAGAGGATTTTTAAGTTTTCTAATAATAAAACGCCTATAACTGCGTGTAATGATAGTTTGAATGCTAAGACCTTGAATGTTAACTTTGTCTGTGTTACTTGTGGAAAATGTGTGCTGAATGAAAATCATGATTTGTGTGTTCTACATTATATCAATGGCGTGAATTCTAGGACTAGACACCAATGGCTTTGTGCCTATTAGAAACTAGAGAACCCAGCAGAATTGAACCCAATCTGTTGCAACATCCAGTAAGAAAAACCGTGCAACAACTCCCTGTCAATACATCTAGAAACCATAACTAGGATTTATATGAGCCAATTTAGTAAGGCATGTATTGTTTTTTTTTTTGGTGGTATCCCTAAGTATACTCTACCCGATAAAATAGGAACCTAAGTCTCAAAAAGGAAATGTTAACCCAAAATTATAATGTCTCTTATGGGGTGGGGGGGGGGGGGGGGGGGGTGGGGGGGGGGGGGGGGGGGGGGGGGGGGGGGGGGGGGGGGGGGTGGGGGAAATGCATCTAGAACTGCTAATATTTTGGAACATAAGCCTCCTAGGTGTTCCAATGTGTCCAATACTCCATTGTCTTCTAATTCTTTTGCAGCTCATAGAGATCATTCTATTTATCGTCGACTCTGGGTGCTCAAATCACATAACCAAAAATCTCAAACTTCTAAATATATTTTGTGGAAAATTGCTAGAACGGGTGAAGTTTGGAAAATGAACAAATTAACACCAATTCTTGCTAAGGAATCTGTTCAAGGAAGCGATTACTATCAAAAGGGATTTATTACGTCGAAGGGCTTAATCACAATTTATTCTCCGTTGGTTAATTCTGTGATGCGGATTTAGAAGTTGCTTTTCGGAAGTCTACATGTTATATCCGTGATTTGAAGGGAAATGATCTTCTGCAGTTTTCTCGTGGCATAAATTCTTTGTATTCCATTACTCTAACAAGACTCAATAACTCCAATCCAATTACTTATATGGGCTAAAGCAACGCCGTCTCAAGTCTTGGGTATGCATTGTTCGTCTATCTCATTTAAACTTCGACACCATCAACTTGCTTTTGAAGAATAATATTGTGAATGGCCTCCAAAGCAGAAATTCGTTAAAGAGTCATCTGTGTTCTCTTGTGATTTATGGAAAAAAAAAAGAAAGTCTTTCACACTAAGACTACCCCAACTCAAAAATAACGTTACAACTTCTACACATGACTTATGTGGTCCAATGCGGGTAGAAAGCCTTATGGAAAGAAATAATGTTCTCGTAATTGTTGATGACTACCCGCGAATATACTTGACTCACTTTTTGAGGTCCAAAGACAAAAGCCTGGAGTTCTCATTTTGGGGGAATTTTTTCCTCACACTTTTCAAAGAGGACTTCATGCTCAAGTTACAACATTTGGAACTGACAAAGGCACGTACTTTCTTATAAAACCTTCATGCAATACTTTGCAAAAGAGGAATAAGACACGAACGTCAACAGCTCCCGAACCTAACAAAACGGCATTGTCGAAAGATGGAACCAAACTCTTGTTTAGGCTAAGCTCGAACATGCTACGCGCCGGCTAAAGTTCTTTGTTTCTTCTGGGCTTGAAGATTGCAACAGGCAAGTTACTCAAACTGTTACTGTAATTCCTCAACATAGAAAAACACCTTACCATATCCATCAATGCCCGGAAACCGATCATTCAAGTTCTTTCACATCATTGGTTCTCTTTGCTACATCGTCAAAGATATGTGAAAAAACTAATAAAAATAAGGAAAAAGTGATGCATGTATTTTTGTTGGTTTCCTACTCAGTCAAAGGCTTACAGGGTAGATTAACAAGAGAACAAGAAGGATAGTTGAAAACCAATTCATGTTAACTGTTGAATCGAATTGCCTCAAGATGGCTTCAGATCCACGTCCAGTTCTGACCCCGTCCACAATGGTCCAACAAGGTACTTGAACAAGACAGTTTAAGTCCCGGTCCACAAAGTCAAGAAAATGTTCCTCAAGTTGCTGAGACAGTAACAACGTCAAATGAGCTGGAATTGCTTTATAGTCTGATGTTCAGTGAATTACTCAATGGAACTTCTCATGTTGTGTCAAAGTCTTCCACTGTACATGCTGCTGATAATCTCGATAAACGTCAACAATATAACACAACTCACACTTCTACAACAACTGATGTTGCAGATCAACCTCATTGAATACTTATTCAACACAACAAACTTCAACACCACAACTCAATACCAACACCTGTCACTGCACCTGAGAACATTATTCAAGCAGAAACCAATACAGAAAATGCATAATTTGACGACGATGAATTTATCAACATCTTTAGTACACCGGTACAAGAACAAGGGGAGACATCATCTCGTCATGTTGATTCGTCAAATATGCATACTTTCTATCAACACCATCCTTCCGCACAACGTTGGACAAAAGATCATCCATTAGAACAAAGTCCATTGAAATCCTCTCAATCATTTAGAACAAGACGCCAGCTAGAAACTGATCGCAAGATGGTGTTATGATCCGCACTCACCTAAGTCGAACCTAACCATAGAACACAAAGAAGCCATGGCTGAATCTGCCATGATTTAATCAATACAGGAAAACTTCATCAGTTTGATCGACTAGAGTAAGGAATATCGACAGACCCTCAATGCAAAAATGTCATTAACATTAAAGTGCACTGGAAAAACAAACGAGATGAGGAAATACTGTCTTATGCAAAAAAACCCAAAAAAAAAAAATCTGTCTTGTAAAGCTAAGGGATATGCTCAAAAGGAAGGAATTGATTTCAAAGATTCATTTGCACTAGTTGCTCGGTTGGAAGCTGTACGGTTATTCATTGCGTATGCTACACACAAATCATTTATAGTGTACCAAATGGACGTTAAAACAGCATTTCTTTATGGACCTCTGAAGGAAGAAGTGTACGTAAACCAACCAGATGGATTTGTTGACCCATATTATCCTAACAAAGTTTACCGTCTTAAGAAAGCATTAAATGGTCTCCAAACAGCACAAGATCTGATATGATAAACTCTCCATCTTCCTGGAATCCGAAGGGATTCTCAAAAGGTCTATTGATCCAACTATGTTCATAACTAAACATGAGGAAGACATATTGCTTGTGCAAATTTACGTGTATGACATAATTTTTGGTTCTACGAACCCAAAACTTTCAAAACGATTTGGAAAACTAATGCACAACAAGTTTGATATGTCTATGATGGGGGAGCTGAAATTTCCTTTTTTAGGAATTCAGATTCACCAATACCCCCTCAGTGGTATCTTCATAAACCAACTAAGTATGCTCAAGAGAACTTAAAAAGCATGGTATTACCTCATTGGATAGATTGGTACACCATGGCTACAAAACACCTTGAGCTGACTTGAGTGATACCCTTCGACAAATGAATATCGTAGTATGGTCGGAGCTCACTCATGAACCCTAACATCAAGTAAGACCAGATATTGTCATGCAAACATGTTAGTGTGCTCGCTAATCAAGCAAAACCTACTGAGAAACATCTCACCTGCGGTTATACGTATCTTTCGGTACCATTAAAGACTCCAATTTAACATGGTCTCTGGTATCCTAAGGACACCGGATTGAACTAAACTACTTTTTTTAGATCGAATCACGGCCGGGCTGTCTCCAATCACGTAAGAGGTACATCTGTGGCATACAAATTTCTAGTGGTTGAAAAGTTAGTCAGTTGTCTCCAAAAGCAGGACTACATCTAATGTCTTCAGCAGCACCAATATGTGTCTTTATCTGCGTGCAGCGCACAAGTTCATGGTTGAGAACTCAGCTCACAGATTATGGCTTCCCACTTTGATAAAATACCTATGTATTGTGACTTAAAAGGCAGCCCATAAGCCATCTCGTGCAATCCAGTCCGCCTATTCCCATACCAAGCACATCGATGTTCCAGATATCACTTCATCAAGAAACAGGTTGAAAAGGGTATTGTTGAATTATTCTTTGTCGGAACTGAATACCAGTTTAGCTGACTTTTTACACTAAAGCATTATCGAAGAAAGGCTTTAGTACTTGTCAACGACTCGGTATGAGATGTTTTACTCCAGATGAACTGGAGAGTTTTATATTCTGGGCAATAAATAGCTTGATCCATCAAACATCAATTTGTATTTATTTTTATTCTCTATTTATTTTTTATTTATAAAAATTTTGAAAAATAAAATAAAATAGAAAAATATAAAACCTAGAAAAACAAAATATAAAATCTGAAAATTTTTAAAAATACCAAAAAGAATCTTCTCGACATGTTTCGTGGAATCGATAATATTTACGTACCTAGAAATGTTGATTAACATCGACACAGGCGTGTAAATGAAGTTCGAACAGGAGTTTCAAACGCTTTCAAAACATGTCATTTCTAAATTTTCCTCATGACTTATGTACATTTCATACATAACTCTGTCCCGGAATGTATTAGGGAATGTACGCTTCAGGCGCTTACTCTAAAAAAGAAAAAAGTCTTCTATCATGTTTTTTAAAACGTTAACACAATTTTTCAAAAAGAACTTTAAATTGTCCAAATATTGTCTACAATATAATTTGTGTATGTTTTACATAAAAAGAGGTATTTGGTTTAAAATTGTGTGTTCAACAATCCTTTCCCTTCGATAATTTTTTAAAGAATTGTAGTACGCAATGTCATTTAAAAAATCATTTATGAGGGGGGGGCTTTATTTAAAACAAAGACCTTTTTAATGATTAGATACAATCACATAAATGTCAATTTATGTATCCAAACACATTTTGTGAAATTAAAATGTGGAAACTTAATGTCAATTAATAATATACATTGTTCACTAAGGCATCTCACTCCGTCTTCAACATTTTGTGGTGTCATATCAATTTTTCATTCCAATGTCAAGTTTTAATAAATATTGGTATCCCACATATACTGTTGAAGGGGAGCTATCCGAAAAATGAATTCATGCAATATCGTAGTATAATTTTTTCTCCCCATGGAATTTTTCATGTCAAATTTTAATCAATTGGTATATTCAAATAACTAAGTGTTTTATTATTTAAAATAAGGGGAGAAAATGGTGATTAAAATATGTATAGTTCGAATGTGATCTTTAGGACTCAAAGTGCAACTCGTTCCTTCATGTGGCTAAATAATTTTTCGAATCTCGAGCACATGGTGTAGGGGGAGTATTTGAAAATAACAATGTCAGAAAATGGTTTTATGGTTCGATCCTCTATACCCAACAAACCCAATAATTTCACGATGATTCTGAATCAAAGAGATAGTTAGAGTTAATTCCCACGATCCAACCAAAACCGAGGGATCTACCCAAGGACACGCTATAGTTAGAAATAACAGTCCCTTAGGTATTAATGGAATAAAATCGTGATAAGGAAAAAATGCCGACTAAGATTTGACTAACACTGGAATCAATCACAACAAGTGTTAGTAAAATGACGTCTTGGTAAGCAATGAAGGGGTTGAGAATTCAAAAGAAATGTATGATCAAGGTAAAAAGAAAAGAAGCCCCTCCTTACACCATAGGCAGAAAACCAGTCAATACATAATCTAGTCAAAATCACAAAGATGATTGTTGATATTGGAAAAGTCGTCATGGACCCCAGTGATGCATTGCACAACCTTCCCAGCCATTCAAGTTTTCTCTCAAAAGAACCTGGCTCATTTGTCTGGAATACATACGTTATCTATTGACTCTCACTCTGAGATTGTTAAATAGAATAGTGGCAGTTCTGCACCAGCTCCGATTACTAAAAACAAAAGTGGCAAAAATTGAGTCTAGAGCAGAAGAGATCAAATTCAATTCTCCATTATACACAATGTCAAAATAACTCTTTTGAACACCATAAAGTTCACAATTATAACAAAGAGTCTACGCATAATCCTTAGATCTTTCCAGAACATGAGTGATACTTAAGTATTCACAGTGAAGATAGAAATCCAGCTGAGCCAACATCAAAACAAGGCTCTGGTAGTGACTTGCAAGATTTCTATACGAATCAAGCATGTGATAACGGATATCAATTGTGGTCCATTAAATAAATTGACGACTAAATTAGAAAGATAGTAACAATCTGATTCACTCTTACCGGGTTGTCTACTTTGAGACGTTTTGGTAATGCGAACTAGCAAGCATGGTGAATCTAATACATCTGTGTTAGAAGATCCTATGCTTTGAGTTGGAAACCCTGTCAAGGAGATTCTTTGAATCTACCTGATCACATGTATAGTATTTATAACGATAAAACGGAAAACCAAAGGTTTAATGCAACCGAATCAAGATGAATGACAAGCCATATTCATCTTTTATTGCTAACATGTCTTATTTCAGGTATAAACGACGGTTGGTGCAGCCTCATTCCACGAGTTGGATTCATAAAACCACATGCTCATTCTCAAGCTTTCAAAGTCAATCGTTCAACACAAGATATTGATTTCTAAACTTCCCCTCATCAAGAGCCTCAAAGTATTAATTAAAGAATCATATTTTGGAAAATTGTTGACCTTATTATCATATAAGTCAAACAAGAATTAACAAGAAAAGCTTTTGGTCAAGAGCACAAGTTGGAACAAGAAAGTCAATCAAGATGATTCAAGTCAAGGAGATGATGCAAGATAACGATCTCAAGAACTCAAAGTCAAAAAGATAAAGGCTCAAAATCAAGATCACAAAGCATGAATGAACAAAGCCGTTACAAACAAGACAAGACCATAACAAGGCAAAGCATAAACGTCAAACGTCATATCTTCAATGTCATCGGTGGTACAGAGGAGTTTGAAGAAAGAGACCTCAACATTGGGGGAGATTGTTAGCCTTAATTATATTAAGTCAAACAAGAATGTTATCGGTCTAAGAAAGTCAAACTAGGTCTTGTATTGTAATAGGCTAGTCGGGTTCAACGGGCTTGGATTGTAATCTAATATTGTCTATGTATCGGGCTAAAAGCCCACGAGAAGCCAAGCCCGGCCCATTTAGAAGCCCATACGCCTCACTTAAGGCAAAAGGGTATAAATATCCCTTCACCACACTTGGTGAAGGGTGTTAGTTATTTTTCCATCACTTGTAACTTTCCAACTCTCTCTAATCTAATCTTCTTTTCTTGTTTCTCTCTCTACTTTCTCTCTCTAAGATTTCTTCTTATTTTCTAGCATCTTGGTATAGATTATAGTTGTGTAATGGATTAAACTAGTGGGATAACAATATTATGGTGAAAAGAGTTGATCGACAACTATGCAAGTTTAAAGAAGGTGACTTTGTGGATCTATACTTGAACGACATTGAAGACATGCTGCTTTTTGCTATTCAACACAAGCTATTCCATCTCAACGACAGTGACATTGTTGACTTTATTGTGGCTCTTCGTATGCTCACAAGAAGTCTCATCATCAAAAGACATTTCGAGGATTTACAGCTTGGAGTAGAGAGTTACCAGATCACACTTAACATCACCGCACCTCAGAAGACCTTTCCTAAAATTAAATTTAAAGAACTCTACACTCCATCATACAAACCACCAGGAGTAATCTATGAAGACTTAAACAAACAGAAATGAGTGATGCGGGCTGATGAGATGTATAAGTTCTTGGACGGGACACTCAAGACTGTTCGAGATGAGCTTCATCACAGAATACTCGATTTTCGTCTAGGATACAACGATGAGATGTCAAGGAGAAAGTGTACGGCTATAGATAAAAGGAGATCGGAGCTTGTGGTCAAATTTATCGATAAGCAGATGCAAGAAAAATGGATCATAAGGAATCTTAAATGATTGGTTGGTGCCAGGGAACTCGAGATGGACTACAAACTGATGACTCGTACTGTATAATTGTCAGGTTCAATCTCAAATCTTATCTTGTGTATAATGTGAATATGTAGTATAGACTTATAATAATAGGCAAGTATAAATAGTGTTTGAGTACCAATTTTCTAAAATTTTCAATAAATTCAATTTTTTTCAAATTAACGTACTCAACACTATATATATATGTATATATATACATATATGTATATATATACATATATATATATATATACATATATATATATATACATAATACCCTCATAAATTGAGGGGGAGCATTAAAATATTTCTAATACGGCTTGTTAATAATTAGAATATTTATCTCCCCAACCAGTTTTCAAACATATTTGAATAAATTGATATCCAAAATAACAAGTTATTTGACATTTTTGATAAGGGGAGAAAATATGATTAAAATATATGGCTAAAGATTTGTTTTAAGGACTCAAGTGCGAGCTTCACCTTTCATGTGCTAGACATTTTCAAATATCGATGCACGTGTTGAGGGGGAGCATTTATGAAAAGTAAAAACAATCGAGGTACAAAGGTTTTAAGTACCTTGGGTGAATTTTCAAATGGTTTTAAGGCTGAGAACAATACCAAAAGACCGACCATATTTGTAATTAATTAGAGTTATAAGGTGGTTAAGATTAGGTATTTGTTCCCATGATCCAGCCAGAACCGGAGAGTTCTACACAGGGACATTCCATTAGATAGACTAGAAGTCCTTAGGTATGATACAAAAGGAGTAAAAGTGAGAAAGGGAAAAATACAGACTAAGACAGAGCTGACACTGGAACAAACGCAACAAGGTGTTAGTGATGAAGTCTTGGTAAGCATTGAAGGGGTTGAAGAATCAAAAAGAAATGTAAAGATAAAGGGTGAAAAGAAAGAATCGCTCCGTAAACTTAGGCTGAAACCGGGTCAATACATATACTACCAGAAACCTCACAAGGGTATCTGGACATAGGAAAGCTGAACACAAATTGACGACTTAATCGGGAAGATAGTAACTTACCAATTCACTCTTACCGTGTTGTTTGCTTTGAGACACTCCAGTAATAAGAACGGCTAGTGAAGTTGCGAAACCCTGTCAAGGAGATTCTCTTGAATTCTACCTGATTACAAGCAGTATTTATACTGGTTAACGAGGAACCGTGGTTATTGCAACTATATTCAATGAAGTGACAAAGACACTTTCATCCATATATGTTATTTATCACTAACCCATTCATGTAGGTTTTCTAATGACGACAGCAGTTAACCAATGACAAGTCGAAGTCAATACCACATGCTCATACCCGACCGACATATTTAAAGACATCATAAAAGCTCAAGTACATGTTTCAAAAGAATTCCGCTACTTTGATACCGCATGTCTTCCTTGAAATAACGAAGTATTAAAGTTAAAGATTTTCAAGAAAGATGACCTTTTCAAGCTTTCAAGACAAAGAAAGGTATGAGCAAGTCGGTCCAAAAGTCATAAGTTCACAAGAAGGCAAAGATTACAAGATGGCAAAAAGAGATTATGCTTGGTTGAAAATCTCAAGAAGCCCAATATCACATACAAGTCAAGATAAAGGAATAAGCTCATGCCTAAAAGTCTAAAGATAACTACGTCACATTCACAAGACAAAGATAAAAGAAATCACGACTACGAGGAAAGATTGAAGACATTATTAGAAAGCTGAGCTTAGGTTTTTGTAAATTGGAGTGACCTCCCTTAGGGGGAGATTGTTAGGAATACGAAAAAGTATCGGTCACTTCTAATATATCGATAACTAGCTTGTAGTATAATATTTGGAAACTAGCTAAGCTAACCGGGTCAACATAAGAATACCCCTTATGTTGACCGACCAATGTAAGGGTATCAATACCCCCTCCATGCCTTGGAGAGGGTGGTTGGTTCATTTTATACATACACATTTATTTCTCTCACTAATTATTTTAACCCAATCTTTCTCTCTCTAGAATTTCCTCTCTTTTAGTCATCCGTAATTGTATGTTTGATATCCTAGACAACTTATGAAGCACCTCATCATCCACAACAATACCCACATGCTTACTAACCTCAAATCAGTCATCTAACACCATCAGTTCCTTAAAATGCCTATCATTCCCCTATAATGTAACCACAACCACAAACTGAGTTCTCCTAATTAGACTATGGTCTTGCTGTGCCAGTTTCTCTACCAGGAGATGATATAATTGCTTGTCTCGATAAAGCAATGGCATTTATGTCAACTATAGTTGCATCATGTTTTCCCTCAACCAACAACCCACTCAGAACATCTTCTAATCTAAGAAATCAAGCTACCATTCAGGATAGCATGGTTACTGTTCAACAAGTTCAAGGAAGACAGGGTCAAAGTTTTGTTGGTCGGGAACCAAGGGAAATGCTACAAGTTCATGGGGAAATAATATAACTGGTCAAGCAAGGGTTGTTAAGTGTTATAACTGCCAGGGTGAAGGGAATATGGCAAGGCAGTGTACTAAGCCAAAAAAGGCCAAGAACTTCTGCATGGTTTAAGGAAAAGATGTTGCTTGTTCATGCACAGGAATCGGGTCAAGTTTTGGATGAGGAACAGTTGGAATTTCTCATAGATCTAAGAATTCCAGATGGTCAAGCTGTTCTGATAAAAACTCCACAGAATGCTGCTTTCCAGACTAATGATCTAGATGCCTATGATTCCAACTATGATGATATCTCTTCAGCAAAAGAGGTTCTTATGGCTAATCTTTCAAGTTATGATTCAGACGTCCTCTCTGAGGTACCACCACATGACTCTTATCAAAATGATGATATGCTTAATCAAAGTGTGCAAGAGACATAAAATTTTGAAAAATCTCTTATTAATTATGTTCCAGATACCGAAATAACAAGTGATCGTAATTTCATTTCTTATGAACAATTTCTGCAACAAACAAAAATGCAAGTGTTCAAGATACTAACTCTTCTACACAACAAGAGTATATGATAATATCTATGTTTTAACCAATGTCTGAACAAATGTATAATCAAGTAAGTCATTGGGAAAAGGTTAAGGTTAATCAACAAACCATAACTGTTAATGAATCATTAATCGATGAGCTTGAAAGATATAAGAAACGAATCAAAACTTTTGAACAAAGATTTAATGTTGATTTGACCAATCGATAAACAAATGATTGATTCAGAAATGGATGACATGATTCGAGATAGGTGTGCATTTAAGCAAGAAATTAACTCACTTAAACAAACTCTTTCTAAACAAATCAAAGAAAAGGAATCGTTATTGCAAATATTTACTGTTTTCAAAAAGGAATCCAAAGAAAAAAAAATAAAGACATCGACAAAGAAAATATTTAGAAAAGAAAATAAAAGAACTGGATAATATTGTTTATAAATTAGGTCAATCTGCAAAATGGTGCACCTGCTAACGAAACTACAAGTTTTTTATGATGATACACACAAACAAGCTCTTGGTTATCTGAATCCGTTTTATCTTAAGAAACCTCAACGGATTAAACTAACATTGTATGATGGTACTGGGCTATTTAATAAACATGATGTGATTTCTGTTGTTGATGAAGAAGAGACTTTAATTTTAGAGGAAGAGAGTCAATAAAAAATGCTTGCAAAATAAAATGATCCGATTATGAAAAAATAGAAAATTAATACTTCTCTAATTAATTATAACAAGTTGAATAAATTGGCTGAAGATTTTGGAAAACATTTTGTTTCACAAATGCAATTGTCTGCAGAACAAGCTTTTTGGTTACCGCTTTCAAACCCTAAGTCTGAACAACTTGATATTATTCAAACACCAGTTGAAATAGAGGTTCCTAAAGAACTCCCAAAGATAAGTTTGGTAATGATTGTATCGTTGTGAGGTTGTAGTTTATTATAGTTAAAGTTTTAAATTTATATTTTGCCGACTTTACCTAAAACAACACTTTAACAGGCAATGTACCCGGTCATATAGAGTTTTATGGTAATTATGGTGTCGATCATTAAGAGCGAGAACTAATCTTTTATTTTATCAATATTTTGGTTAACTAAACTAAGTTAATTTAAACTATGTCAATTCTATTCTATGTTAAAACCTATGTTAATCCTAATTCTAACGGATAGGGGGGAGGGGGGGTTCAGCCAGATAGACTGACACAGGTTTGTGGTAACTTAGATCAACTTAAGACACAATAACACACGTACGTAAACAGATAAAAGATAGAAGAGCGGTCTAGCCAATTATAAAAAAACTGTATTAAGCATGATTAATCCGATTAGAACGTTGGTTTGATTATTTAGTGCAATGAATACTTATCTTAAGGCAGCATATCATTCTTAAGACTTAGGAATTACTTCTTCTTAAGACCTAGACACGTAGAATTTTATCATAATTAAACGCATCCACATAAAGCATCCTATTTGCTAATTATAATTTATCTTAGGGATTAAAGCAATGGTGATCTTGTTAAACCCTAGCTCATAGAGACTTTACCCACTTACTACATAATGGCAATTTATGTACTAGTAGTCCACTGGTCAAGTCTTTACTAATTGATTAAGAACGCACTCTTTGATCCCAAGGGTCACCTGCCGATCTAACTAAGCTCTAATCTAAAGGCGAAGATAGGTCATTATTCGTGATCCTATTGGTCTAGATATATAAATCACTATATGGAGAGCCATCTCGGCATCTAGCTAACGTGGTCGGTATCACTAGATCCAGTTGAATGATAGGTCGCATACAAAAGCACGTAAACAAGGATAAATTGATAAACATAAATAAGCAATTTACGATAAATTAAGCATTTGAGATAAACAAACCAAACATTCAAATCTTCATAATAATGGATAATACCCAAGGGTATTAGCCCTCAAACGTCATAATCAATACAAGAGTAATAATTAAACCAAGGTAAACTAACCGAGTTAAATGAATGATATGAAAAATCAAATGATTACTAGAGTATAGGAGATTACAAAGTGTTTCCTACGGAATTAGTAGCTTTGCTTGACCTTTTCTACTCTTGTCTTCTGAAAATCAACTTTTGTGGTTAAGGTATCGCAAATATGATCAAGCACACTGAAAACCCGTTTTTAGGTTTACTATTTATAGGGTTCGGAATTTGGTCGATACGGCGTATCGAGATACATGGATACGGCGTATCGGGGGTTTCTTAGGGTAGGGACCACGTTTGATATGTTCTAGAATATTTTATTACTATATCTTGAATACGGCGTATGGAGTTCTTCTGGATACAACGTATTGAACTTTATTTCTTTGTGGTCTTTTGTTAAGTGCAGGCACAGATACGCCGTATCTTCCTTGATGTATATGGCGTATAGAATGTCAGAGTCAGTAATCTTCAAATGTCCTCGTTTAAGCTCTAGAATGCGTGCCTTTTTACTAATCTTCAGCAAGCACTCTATAATTACTGTAATTCTCAATTACAAATGATTAAGTAACAATTCTTGAAATAATCACACAAAATCGGTTATTTACATAGGATAAATGATGCTATAAAAGTGACGTTATTTGATGTCATCAGGTAAAAACAAGTTTTCAAAAGCTAAAAAATCACCTTGCTAGTTTTGATAAGATGGTGAAAGTAAGAACTACACCTGATGCAATAACTGAGGGGTCATAGGGTTTTGAACACACTAAAAAGGTTTTCAAATAAGAAGTCATTCCATTTATAAATTCTTTATGGGTATCATTCAAAGATTTTGAAATTGGTCTTTACAGTGAACTTAATGAAGTGAAAATGATGTTTTACCAAATCGAAGCTGTTGTTGATCAGTGTTCTGCAGACAAGAAATATTTTGATATTCAAAAGAAAGAAGTTTCTCTTGATAATGATCGACTCTTGGACCATATTATTTGTCTAGAGGTGATGAACATTGTAATGCATGTTGATTATGTTCTTGCAAATATGTTACCTGCTGATAATAAATGTCTTGTGAATGATAATCTTGAAATTAAGAGATTGGAGCAGGAAAATGATCACTTATTTGATCTTCTCTTATCTCAAGATATAGTTCACATTTATGTAAATTCTCTTGCTTCACCCAATGATTATCGTGAAATGCAACAAGGTTATATCGATGAATATAATGAGAATCTAATGCTTAAGGCTGAGCTTGCCAAAAAGGAACAAATGGTTGAAAAAATAATTTTTGATGAAGTTGTACTTAGATGTTCATGACTTGAAAATTGTAATGTTAATCTTCAACTTAAATTACAACATCAAAATGAGAGTTTTCTACTTAACAAACCATTAAATAATCAAACTGCTCCTAGATTTCTTCACATCATTTCATAGATTGTTGTATGTTTGATATTCTATAATTGGTATCAATTGCCATGGGGTAATATCGTGAGTTTGTGTGTGTTTTTATCTTGTTAGTATCGAAGCTTTTTGGGTATTTTTGGGTTCGTGGGTCAAAAAATCAAGCCCGGATATTTGTGTTTAAAATCCTTAAAGTTTATGTTTAGTTGTACTAGAAAAATCAAGGTAGAACGTCAAAAGGGTGGTTTTAAGGTGATTTTTAAGAGTTTTTGTGTTTTTTAAGCCTGCGGAATACATAAGTTTACGTAAACTCTGCGGAATACGTAAATCGTGCGGAATACGTAAACCGTGCTGTTTATTACAGGTGTTTGTGTCTTGTGAAATACGTATTTTTGTGAAACAAAACTCTGCTAAATTTTTTCAAGGTGTGCGAAATATGTTTGGGAATATGTATGAGATTTATGTAGTATAATATGTGTGCGAAACAGGTTATGTAACAAACGTACGAAAATTGTGCAAAACAAAACTCTGTCTAATTTTCACAAACCGTGCGTAATATTATATTGACATAAAACCTGCAGAACATTACATTGACATAAAACCTGCAGAATATTACATTGACATAAATCGCGCGGAATATTACACTATTCAGAAAAAGATTTTATTTTCTACAGTTTGTCTTTATAAAATCCAGCGAAATAACTTGGTATTTTCTCTGTTTTAGTAAAGATTTGTAAAATCCCATAAAATAACAATCTCAATCACCTAAAACAACAACTCTTTAACATAATCCTCCTTTATCAATGACCGATCAAATTTTATCTTTTCATATAACAAACAATTGAAGATGTCTACTTTAGCAGAATACATGATAGTTGCTGGTGCCAAAAACCATCCTCTTATGCTTGATAAGACAATGTATAACTTATGGCAGAGTCGTATGTTGTTATACCTCAAAGGAAAGAAAAATGATAGGATGATGCTTGAATCTATTTAAAGTGGACCCCTTGTCTATCCAACTATTGAAGAAAATGGTCAAGTTCGTGACAAGAAGTATGCAGAACTCACTGAACAAGAGAAGCTTCAAGATGACTGTGATGTTCAAGCACTCAACATTGTTCTTCAAGGTCTCCTACCAAATGTTTATGCACTTGTCAACCATTGTTAGTCTGCTAAAGATATCTGGGATAAAGTCAAGTTACTCATGCAAGGCACTAAACTTTCATATCAAGAACATGAATGTAAACTATATAACGAGTTTGACAAGTTTACTTCCATCAATGGTGAATCACTTCATGAGTATTACTTATGCTTTGCTCACTTCATTAATGATATGCACACCATTGGCATGACAATGCAAAAAGTTCAAGTGAATACAAAATTTTTGAATGCTCTTCAACCTGGATAGAGCATGTTTGTAACCGATGTCAAGTTAGAAAAGAACATGTACAATACCAACTTTGATCAGCTGTGAGTATATCTGAGTCAACATGAGGCACATGCAAATGAAGCACGAATGATGCGTGACAAATATCTAGATTCTCATGCATTGGCTACTAACCATCAAACTCAGTCAAACTCTGTTCAGTATCTACAATAGTTATCATTAATTTATCAATCAGCTCATTCTTCTTAACTATACTTACCAACTTATGAAGCACCTCATCATCCACAAAAATACCCACATGCTTACCAACCTCAAATTAGTTATCCAACACCATCAGTTCCTCAAAATGCCTATCATTCCCCTATAATGTCACCACAACCACAAACTGAGTTCTCCTAATTAGACTCTGGTCTTGCTGTGTCAGTTTTTTTACCAGGAGATGATCCAATTACTTGTCTCAACAAAGCAATGGCATTTATGTCAACTATAGTTGCATCACGTTTTCCCACAAACAACAACCAACTCAGAACATCTTTCAATCTAAGAAATCAAGCTACCATTCAGGAAGGCATGGTTACAATTCAACAAGTTCAAGGAAGACAGGGTCAGAGTGTTTCTGGTTCGAGAACCAAGGGAAATGCTACAAGTTTAGGGGAAATAATACAACTGGTCAAGTATGGGTTGTTAAGTGTTATAACTGACAAGATAAAGGGCATATGGTAAGGCATTGTACTAAGCCAAAAAGGCTAAGGAATTCTGCATAGTTCAAGGAAAAGATGTTTCTCGTTTAAGCACAGGAATCGGGTCAGGTTTTGGATGAGGAACAGTTGGAATTTCTCGCAGATCCAGGAATTCCAGATGGTTAAGTTGTTCAGATAACAATTCTACATAATGCTGCTTTCTAAACTGATGATCTAGATGCCTATGATTCTGACTGTGATGATATCTCTTCAGCAAAAGCGGTTCTTATGGCTAATCTTTCAATTTATAGTTAAGAAGTCCTCTCTAAGGTACTACCACATGAATCTTATTAAAATGATGATATGCTAAATCAAAGTGTGCAAGAGACGCAAAATTTTGAACAATCTCTTATTGATTATGTTCTAGATACCGAAATAACAAGTAACAGTAATATCATTTCTTATGAACAATATCTGCAACAAACGCAAATTGCGAGTTTTTAAGATACTAACTATTTTGCACAAAACGACTCTCTGATAATATCTATGTTTGAACAAATGTCTGAATGAATGTCCAATCAAGTAACTTATTGGGAAAAGGTTAATCAAGAAACCATAACTATTAATTAATCATTAACCGCTGAGCTTGAAAGATATAAGGAATGAGTCAAAACTTTTGAACAAAGATCTAATGTTGATTTGAACAATCGAGAAAAAAATGATTGATTCAAAAATGTATGACATGATTTGGGACAGGTGTGCACTTAAGCAAGAAATTAACTCACTTAAACAGACTCTTTCTAAACAAATCAAAGAAAAGGAATTGTTATTTCAAACATTTACTGTTTTCAAAAAGGAATCCAAAGAAAAAGAAAATAAAAACATCGATAAAGAAATTGATTTAGAAAATAAAATAAAAGAACTGGATAATAATGTTTATAAAGTGGGTTAATTTGTGCAAACGGTGCACATGCTAACGAAACCACAAGTTTTTATAATGATACACACAAACAAGCTCTTAGTTATTAGAATCCGTTTTATCTTAAGAAAGCTCAGCGGATTAAACCAACATTGTATGATGTTACTGTGCTATTTAATAAGCATGATGTAATTTCTATGGTTGATGAAGAAGAGAATTTCATTTTAGAGGAAGAGAGTCGATCAAAAATGCTTGCAAAATAAAATGATCCGATTATGAAAAAATAGATAATTAATACTTCTCCAATTAATTATAACAAGTTGAATAAATTTGCTAAAGATTTTGGAAAACGTTTTGTTTCATAAATGCAATTGTCTGCGGAACAAGCTTTCTGGTTACCGTTTTCAAACCCTAAGTTTGAACAACTTGATATTATTCAAACACCAGCTTGGTGTAGAGAGTTACCAAAAGAAGCTTAATCTCACCAAACCTCAAAAGACCTTTACTAGAATCGAATTCAAAGAACTCTTCACTCATCAATTGACCCACCAGGGGTAATCTATGAAGAGTTGAACAAACAGAAGAGGGTGATGCGGGCCGATGAGCTGTACAAGTTCTCGAACAAGACACTCAAATTAGTTAGTGACAATATAACACCTCATGTTTTAGGTCATTATACGACATTATGTAATTCACAATTTATTTTTAGGGTTTTACGCATTTGTTTTAAATCGTAAACGTTAAGCTAAATCGCGTAAACTAAAAATGATCATTCAATGTAAACGGGCATTAAACGATTAAATGTTTACATCAAGCAAGTGTTATATGATTATTATGAGGATAATTAATAACTTTGTTCATCTTATTTTTATTGGCTACGTAAAATGCTTACGTTTCGCGATAAAATGCGTTTCGGCATTCCCGGAAGCACCAAAACCTAACTACGCTTAAACGAATACCCACGATTATACCCAATACCCAAAATAATCAATATAACATCACATGGGAGCCTATGTGGCCGGATTTATAAGGATAGGACCAAGAAAAATATCTAGTCCAAAGTATCTTCCTTGAATTCATGGGATGATTCCCATTTTAGGGAACCAAACACTTACACCTTGTAAGAACCCACTCCCCCCCTATGGGCTCTTACACAAGGGTTAGTAAGTAACCATGGTTGAGTTACTTAGATATTTTCACTATAAAAGCTAGCAACTAACACATAGAGTTCATTTCCAAAGTGTAAACAACAAATTTCTCTCCCATTTCCATTGACATAACCCACGGCTCAAAATTGTTATTTTGGGCAATCCATTGCTTGATTTTCTATCATTATACAAGCATACACACATCATATCTAAGGTATTCTAAGAAGGTTTCAAGAGTTGGTTAACCATTTGCAAGGAAGGAATCAAGAAAAGGAAGAAAGGGTTTACTTGGGAAAATTAGGGTTTTCACCTTATATTTTCAAGCCAAGGTTGTTAATCACAAGGGTGTGATTGTTATTCTCTTCTCTACTCATCCAAGCAAGGTTATATATAAGGCTTAATCATTTCATAACTAAGATTTTATGTGTTCATATGTTATATTTAGCTAAATCACCATTTAGGGTACTTTTGAATATGTAAAATGAATATTTACTTATGATCATTGTTTTCTACACTTATTTAGATGTCATATGGATGATAATATTATGTTAAAAGGAATGTATAAGTATTTTAACATGTTGGTTAAGTATTAACATGTATAAGTGCAAATTAGGGTTTTAATGATTTACTTAATAAGTTGCAAATGAAAATGATGTAAATAACATGTTAAACTTGTTATCTTGGATATTCTTGAGCAAAGTATGACCTAATGGATTTTATATATGTAAAACATAAGATAGAAATGTTATGAAGTAGTTGTAATAAGGTGTTGAAGCTAAATGGTACTAAAATCAAGCTTAAAACATGTCTAAATCACAAAACCTCAAACCTTATGTTTTGGTCTGAATTTCTTAACAACTCTTTTATGTTTTATAAATATAGTACATCTCATGAGGATTCCAAAATGATAAGAAACTCGAAAATCCAATTTATAACGAAGAAGATACGCTAGTTACGAGTTTACGACGCTAAATACTTTATAAATTTTTTTTTATAAAAAGTTACTATTCATGGCAGAAACTTATACTTTGTAAACATCAATAATATGATAAAACTTTCAATTACAAGAACGTGTTCGAAAGAATCGCTAAAAACAGAGCTATAACGAATAAGATACGACTAAAACGGGTTTTACGTTAATTAAAAGTATAAAAACGATTTTATAGCTGTTATGAACAGTAAAACACTATTCATCACAGAATCTCAAAAACCTAAAAATATGATTTTATGATCACTCGTCTTAATACGAAAGCGTGGCGTAAGAAACGCGAGAAACGGGCTTAAAACGACAAAGTTATGTCATTTTTGCTAAAGGCGTAATTATAAATGTTTTTACTTATAAATACGATTTCACGTAAACGATTAGATGGTGATATAGCTATATAGAATATATATGTTATTAGTTATCAAAGTGCTATATTACTAGGGAATTTCATAATGAGGCTTCTTCGGATGGCGTATTGACGAGTTGTTGGATTTACGATTTAAAGTGTCCTAACTCCTCGTACGTCATGTCATGACCTCTTAAATTATGATAGCCCGAACGATAGTACGATGATAACTATATAGGATTATATACAGTTGTTGTTAGACAACGTACTTGAATACTGATTCAAACATCTATTAACTAGGGTGTCATTCGGGCGTTTAGCGTGACGCGTTTTACTTGGGATATTTTTGTATCAGTTTACTCATCTCAAGTGGTATCATAGCCCATTACATTGTTTTGCGGGTGAGAAAACATATGGCATATTTTACATTATTAGAGAATGGTTTATGTGTACATTTTATAATGATTACGTGTTGCCTAAGTAGCGATAAACCACTATGACATGAATCATGAAACTGTCAATTACTGGCAAGTGAGCGCGAATGATTTTAGATAGATCTATTGGGAGTGACCTCCCCGTTCATGGTGACTAGTATCACTGGAAAACTAACGTTTTTATCATTGTACTGCATACTAGTTGATTAAGGTTTGAACATACCATCACAAGGCAAATGTAGGCATTATTTACTTTATTGTATTCAATTATGTCGAGCTTCGGTTGTCATGGAGCTTAGGCAAAGTAATTGCTTTTTGTGGTGTTTGCATCTTTTGCATTTTCACTGGGAAATGTCTTGCGGTATGCAGTACATTAATAAACCTTTGAAGTCAACAATTTATGTTGACATTTTAAATTGCAATCGTTTTTCAGGAGGTAATTATGCTCGATAGGTGCTGAAGGATACATTGGTGGTTTTATTTGAAGTCATGATTTATAGATTTAGTCGCATTACATTGTGTATATCTTTCATGGGATAAAATCTTTGTAATAATAACAAGTAAACAAGTAAAGCTTCGGGCTTTTGTAACACATACTTTATTAAATCCAATGTATCAGTTTTAAACAACTTTTTGGTCGTTCTTATATTATCTTGTGTTATTGATCTGATAAGTAACACGCCCCGGACCCTTATTCCGCTGCAACCCAATTTGGGGGTGTTACAGACAAGCTTCATCATAGATTACTCAATTTTTGCTTGGGATTCAATAAAGAGATGTCTAGGAGAAAATGGTCAGCTACAGACAAGAGGAGGTCAAAGCTTATGGTGGAACTCATTGACAAGCAGATGCGGGAAAGACAGATTCTTAGGAATCTAGAAAGATTGGTTAGTGCTCGGGAACTAGAGATGGACTACAGGCTGATGCAGAGGACCATATGATTTTGTCATACTCTATCTTCTTTCGTAAAAGGTCCAATCTCGTTATTTATCTTGTGAATATGTAAAATAAGTAGTGTAGAGTTGTAAAGTAGGCAAATATAAAGTGTTTGAGTATAAATTTTCAAAAATTTCTTAGTAAATTCAAAATCTTTCAAATTTATGTACTCAACACTATATATTTATAATTCCCTCATAAATTAAGGGGGAGCACTAATATGTTCCTAATAAGGCTTGATAATAATCAGAATATTTTTCTCCCCAAACAGTTTTGTTAACATATTTTGTGGAAAACTAGAAGGGGGGTTGAATAGTTTACCGCTTTTTAATTTAGTGTATTGATTGTTTATTAAAACTTAGTTTCAATTTAATGTGATCTCAATGTACACACAATATGAACAGTTTAACTGAGTAAGTAAATAGTATCAAGATAAATAAATATGAAGACATGAGATAAGAGTTAGAAATATCAAACCATAACATAAGGATTTATAGTGGTTCGGTAATGAAGTACCTCTTCGTCCTACTCCACTCCCCGAGTACCCAACTCGAGAGTTCTCTTCACTATGTCAGCAAACTCCCTTTAGGCAGAGAAAACCGTACACAAGTAGCTTATCACAATTTTTGACACAAAGCCAAATGTCGAGTTCTAATCTTAGCTAGAACCAGTCTATCACACACCTTGTATTTTGAGGACTAAAATACTAACCGTACTAACACAAGATCTCTTTACCTAAGCACTAACATGATCACCCTGATCTAACTATTCTATTTACGATCACTACGATCTAATATACTCTCTATAATTACCACGATCTAACTATTACACACGATTATACAAGATGCACAAATGATTTACAAATTATTATACAATCACAACTACGTTACGAGAACACTAACTAAGCTATAATACTTTGTAACTTGATGGTAGGAAGTATTCTTCTCTTGCACTTGAGGATCAAAGCTTGAATCACTTGGAAACAAATACTTAGAATTAAATGATCAAAGGAATGTAAGTAAATGTAAACTGATTTTAAAACAGAAAGAAAATGTGTGCAAAAGGTGAAAAATTAGTTGGGAACACTCTGCTATTTATAGGCAGAGCTGGGAGCATTTTTGACTGGCCGACCCCCTTAGATTCTATGACGGCCCCCTTATCACTAAGGGGGTCGCCCTTATATTTAAGGGGGCCGCCCAGAGCCAGACGCTCCCTTTTTTGTCTTTTCTAGGGGAGGTATTTCCTGGATCAAATATATCCGTTTTTAGGTGGAAAATTTGAATGCAAAACATTTATTTTGAATAAAACATTTATTTTAAAATGTAAAAATGTTTTGTATAAGTTATAAAAATGTTTGTAACATTTTATAAAAAATATAAGGATGAATAAAAATTTCTTTGATCATAAAATGCATTAAGCATTTATTTATTCATACCTTTAAGTGATTAAATTTTCGAAATGAAAATTTACGACTAATTACTTGTTTACGTTTAATTTTACATTGAGCGTTTTTACATTTTGTGATTATCAAAACGTAGAAAGGTCAAAAAATATGAATAACGTTTTTAGACATTATTTCTATCAACAATCTCTCCGTTTTGATGATTACAAAATCTAAACTCATTAAATGTAAAATTATTTTTAAACAAGTATTTAGTGAGTTTTTATTTCCATTTCTCCCCCTTTTTGTAGAATCAAAAAGGCTTTGTCGATGAATACGTGTAAAATCAACGGTATAAAATGCTCCCCTTGATGTATGCTCCCCTCGTTCGAGGGCACTAAGGAATCGAGCTATGGAAACTTTTGCTATAAAAATAAGTTAGAGGAACAAAACCAATATTTCTAACATACAGCAATGTCATGAAAAACATTTAAACATGGTGACAATAAATTTTAGCCAACCATCACAAACATCAACTAATAAAACTCAACAATATATTCATATGGGAGACAACTAACTAATTTAAAAACATAGAATAAAATTCCATTCATTCAACATAAAAGTTGTGTGTAACACACAATCATACAACTAGCATGCATTAAAATGAAATATTATGCTTAAGGCATAACAATACATCATACATAAAGAAAAACTATAAAGGTCCCAATTTTCCTAGAATGCCATAGGACTTGCTTGTAAAAGGTTGGTTTGAAAATTATTTAAAACATGAGTCACTAAACATAGAGTATGTTTAATTTAGAGAAATTGATGGTGGTGGTGGCGAATTTGGTGGTGGTGGTCGTGAGAGCATGTGTTCAATGTAATAAAACATGTATTGAAGTTCATCCCTTAAACCAAAGATGAGTGTGCGGTTATGAATGCAACATAAGCATGAATCTCCGTGTGCTTCAAGAAGGTTCCATGGAATGGGATGACCAAAGATTGGTGGTGGAGGTGATAGAGTATTAAATTAAATATCAAGTGGAGTGATTGGTAAAAGAATGAGAGTGATGTCCATGGATCACTTTATTGAGTTGGAGGTGGTGAAGGTACTCTTGGAGGAGACATTGGTGAGTTCAAGTAGCCATTGGTTGATAGTGATGTGGAGGAGGTTGGTGATTTGAGTTTGAAATAAATGGAGGATGAAGAATGGCCACGGTGGATGGAGTTTTTGAGGGTGCATTTGGGGGCACTTGGTGATAAGACTTGATAATTTTGGGAAGGAGTTTTGGTGTCATCATGAGTAAGGTCAATGAATAATTATTTTGGTGAAATTATGTTGATTTTTGGTCTTTTGGAAGGTTTAGAGGTGGAAGCCTTAGTGGATGCCATGGAGGTAATGGTGGTTGATGATAGATGAAGAAGATGATGACTTAGTAAAAAAAATAGGAGGCAATTTATTAGAAGATGATGGTTTAGAAGTGGTATGAGTTTGAGCTAGTTTAAACATTTCCAAAATATGTTCGTGTTTTCTAGGTAAGGATAGCTGAGGCTAAGTAAAAGAGGGTCAAAAAGAAGAAAGGAACAGTAAAACCAGTGATCAGATAGGCCGGCCCCCTTATTGATAAGGTGGCAGCCTATCTAATACTTTTTAGACGACCCAAAATTTGAAATTTTGCTAATTTTTTTGTAAGAAAGGTTTGTATTTGGTAAACACTTTTGCATCAAATCCTATGTGACCATATATGTGCATGAAACAAACATTTATGCATGAAACACATAAGAATTCATGAAATAAAGATGCATGATTATATTCTAATAAACATACTAATAATCCATAATGATTAGAGCTCCCAAATAAGCTAAACAAGATCAAGTTCTTCTGATGAAATTGGGTCATCATCACACAAACAAGTAAACATAAAGAAACTTCACATAATAAAGTTTCAAACAAGTCATTCAACTACGTTATTTTGATCCTACATCTTCATTTCTTCTTCTTTCCAAACACTTCTTTTAGTGATTTTCCCAAAGACTTAAATCCTCCTCTCACTTCCTCATGTATTTGTTGTGTTTTATTAAGCAAAGTGGTTTGACGTTCAAAGAGGAGACGGTCAGTTTGTTCAGAAGATGTGGGGATGTTGTAAGTTTGATGAGTAAGAGGTGAAAGAGAATTAAGATAAGAGTTAGGAGATGTAGTGCTAGCTCAAGAGGTCCCCTCATCATTATCGTAATCTTCTTGATGAGATGATGATTCAAAGTGATGAGTGGAAGAAGATGAGACAGAGTGGCGGGCCTTTGGGATACCACGGTCACTTCGAGGTCTACGAGTTTGTCTTAGAGCTAGAGGACGCATGACTCGGTCAATGACATTATAAATGTCGTTGTCAAGATGAGGGTAGTGTTCCATGACATATCGAAAGAGACGTGTCAAGAACATACAATAAGGAAGGTGGGATTTTGGAGTGGCCTTAGCACTTTCGATTTGTTTGACAAAAAAAATAGGCTAGATTATATTGTTGCTCGGCTAGAATACAATATAATATATGTGAAAGACAAGTCGGGAGGTGGTCCCGGTGGCTTCCAAGACTGAACACATTCTCACGAATAAGTTCCTCCCAACGCTTCAAGTCTTCTCTAACTTCTGGGGACTTGATGAGGCGTAAGAGTGATGGATTTGTTTTTGATGGTACGATTTGAATCAACACGTTTAATGTAAGAAATTGATGAATTTCATTGGGAGTAGGTAGATTGGTATAGTATGGTCCTTCAGTCTCTTGGAAGAATGCAAGAGAAGAGAGATCCCATTCATTGTGAAGACGGCTTGACCATTGTATGGAATTTTGAGGATGTGGCCAAATTGTGTGAGTAAGAGAGTGATGAATTCGTTTTGAATCATGAAGGAGATTAGGATGTGACCGGAGTCATCTCTTTGAAGAGTGACTTGACTATAGAAGTCTAGGACAAAACGTGAAACAATTGGCTCATTGATTTCGTAGAGACAATTGAGACGATCTTCGATAGGTTTGTAGAAGTTTACGATAGTGGGAGAAATGAAATGATTTTTGGACACTTTAAGAATGTATGATTTAGTGAGAGGAATATCGCCAACAATTACTCGAGGCATATTTGTCACCTAAACAAGACAACAACAAAATAATTATATATATATAATAAAAGAAAATGAAGTTTAAGACAATACATGTGGAACAAAGATTACTTCGACTCTAAAAATAAACCTAAGAAGTAATCCAAACGCTCTTTATTTAATTTAACTCAACTTAGAATTTCAAAAAATATATATTGAATTATATATTTTGACACCTAGTTTAAGCTCGTCAAATGTTTCTATGCTTAATAAGTAATGTGGGAATTATTACGACTCTAGATTTAAATTCTAGGAAATAATCCAAACGCCCCTTTAATAGGGAAAGACTTGACCAAGAGCGTCGAATGATATACATTAAGTTGTATATTTAGACAATTAATATGAGTTCATCATATGTAACTTTAACAAAAGTAAAATAACGGTTATTTTGACTCTAGACCATAATTTTAGACGATAATCCAAACACCTCTTTATTTTAGAGGTTTTACTAAAAGTATTAAAATATATATGAATTATATATCTTAACAACTAATACATGTTTATCATGTGTTTAAATACGTAACAAAATGGAGTAATGATCATTTCGACTATAGACAACTATCCTAGAAGATGATCCAAACGCTCTCTAATTTTGTAAAACTTGACTAAATATGTTGAAAAGTGTACACTGTATTATTTATTTATTTATATATATATATATATATATATATATATATATATATATGTTTCGGCGATAGGTAAGAATTCATTTTTGGAATTTTTAGACCGTTTTTGGCATATATCAACAATGTATGAAAGTGTGTTTTGAAATTTCTTAGTTAAAAGAAATTTAACATCACATATGTATTTATAAAAATTTTGACCAAAAAAAAATTTGTGAATCAATCCTATTGTAAATTTGAACTCCTATTACTACGAGAATCATAATAGTTATGGATTACTAAATCTTAATCATAGGAATATAAAGGAAACAAAAAGAAATTGAAAGATACCCAATTTTGATTAAGAACAAAATTGGATGAAATCGAAAAAAAAAGTATAAAAAATCTTACAAAAGATGTTGTTAATCGAGTTGTTGGTATTTGCCCCTTGCCAAGTTGGATCGATTATGTGTTTGGAGATTGAATTATGGTGGTTTTGTGTGTGTATGTGTTCGTTATAGCAGCATCAAGAGGGATAGGACGAATTTAGTGAGTGTTTGTTTTGGTGTTTTACACTGAAAGAGGGTGTTTGGCGAAAATAAATAGTCGGCCCTCTTAGTGATAAAAGGGTTGCCCTACATTACATGGCCAGTCCCCTTAGAGCTTAGGGGGCCGCCTGTCTAACGACTAAAAATTCTTGGTTTTTCAATTTTAACTAGTTTTTGTTAGTATACAACTATTAAAATACGATGAAAAATACCAGTAATATTATTTGAGATAATCTAGTTTTAGAGAAATAACGTTAAAGTTATATAGGAGGTTTTACTCGACGTGTTTAATTAACTTTTCGTTAATTAAATGGGCTTTAATTATTCAGATGAAATATTTAAGTTGTAGAGATTTTAGAACGAGAAAATGTTTAGAGAGGAATGACGGAATTTGGTTGACATTTTAATTAATCTTTTGTCAATTAAAAATACTTTGATTATTCTGGATGAAATAACCAAGTTGACAAGCCGAAAGAAGATTTAACAAAGATTAAGTGACGTTTTCAATTAACCTCTCGTTAATTAAATATATTAAATACTTCGGATGAAATAATTAATTATCACGATTTAGAGTGTTTACATGAAGAGAATAAAAGAGTAAGATAAAGTCAATGCTCGATAAGCCGGTTCCAATAGACGTTGTTCCGTTTAGACATGTAGTCGAGGCAGATGTCATAGTAGATGGGAGTTTTTTTCATCCATAGTGTCATGCCTTTCTGGCGCTCATATATAATTATTTATTAATACTACTTCTATGTTGATTAAAACCACCGACTCACCTTCCTTCTTCTACGTGAGTTCACTACATGTTGTCATAGAAGATTTCCATTTTGTATAGGTGTGTAGTGAATTCTAAATTAACTACGGGAGAACAAAGTTCATCATGAACAATTCCTTTCGATTTAATTCTAGGTAATCAATCTAATGATATTTCTAGTTACGACAACTTTTTTCTCAATCTTAATTCTTATTTAATTTACTATAATCTTTTTGTTTAGCAAATATTACTTTTAGCATATTGACACACATTTATTTAACACTTAACACATAATCTATGTTCTAAATAGTTTAGAAAAAAGTCATACATTTTCCTATGAGGTATTCTTCAATGGCTAGTTAGAGTAATGGTATGTGTTTAATTACACATACCCTTGACCACTAAAAAACGGACTTAAATGAACAAAAACGTACCAAAAATACATTGTATTTGTATGTTTTGCATTTGTATTGTGCAGGTAAAGGATAATCAAGAAAAGGACAAAATCGAAGCCAAAACAAACACAACCAAGCATGAGAATAGAAAGAGCGTGAAGCAAAAGTCAAAAGCTAAGTCAAAGTAAAAAAGTCAACCAAGGTCAACCCAAGTCAAAGCAAATACAACTTCAAGGACTGAAGTTGCAATAATGCCATATATAACTTTAGGGGCCATTTCTGCCAAACCCTAAAGTTATATAACCAAAAGGACTAACTGTGTAATCACTTATATAACAATGAGGGGCTCAAATTGCCAAGTCCTAAAACACTCTTAACACCACAAGGACCATGGTTGTTATATAACATAATGATTGAAACAATCTTCTACACGTATTAAAATAATATATAATATGATAGAAAATTACCAAATTACCCTTGAGGAAAAAGGTAAAAAGGAAAATCTTCACAAATATATAAATAATATAATACGTATATTAACCGGGAAGTATGATTCCCGGGTCGTTATTCCCCAACGATTTGTGAAATTGAAACCACGTTTGTTGTTAGGATAATGATTTAAATTAGAAACAAAGATTGGTTTGATTATCTATTTCTACAAATTAAAATAAGCAAACGATAACAATTAAGCACGAAAACAAATAACGGGAAATTAAACTTTAACTAAATACGCAAAACGGGAACCCTAAACGGTAGTTAAAAACCCTAAATTTCCAAATTTAAACCTAAAATGAATTTTTCTTTTTAAATAGACTCTAATTGACTAAAAAGTAAGTTTAAAGAAAACTAGAACAAAAATGGAATTGAAATGAGCTTAAAATCACGAAAAACGTAAACGGGAATGAATCTCGTTCTTTAAAAAAATGAAATTTTGCAAATTAAACCCTACGAAAGCAAAACTAATTTTCCTAGAAACTTTATGATAAAAGAAAATTTTCTAAAAAAGATTTATATTTTTTTGATTATTTTTCTATTTTTTATGATTTTTTAAATTTTTAACAAAAATAAATGTTTAAAAATACTAACCTATTTATAAAAATTCTAAAAAAATTACAGAAAATAGCTTAAACTAAATAGAACCTGGGAAAAATAAGCTTAATAATACAGCTTATCGAATAAGCTGTGTAATAAGCGAAAAACAACTTATAAGCTAAAATGGGTAAAATGTATATAAGAAATAGATTTTGCAAAACTATAATGAAAAAGACCTCATGGCGCGTTGGTAGTGAGGTGTGTGGTGTGTTGCTATAAAAGGGTAGAGGGTGTTGAGGTCGAGGGTTCGAGTCTTGCTCACCTCCGATTTCCACCTCCCCCCCTTTTTTTTGAAAACTTATAAAAACAAAGTTTTAGAAAAGCTGAAAATAAGCACTTTTTATAAAAGAAATTTTTTATAAAAAGCCCTAAATAAGCTAGAAAATAGCTGAAAAGCAAACAGAACTACTTAACTTTATTTTGTTTTTTTTTTAGAAAACTTTATAAACTACAAATTCTAAAATAAGCTAAAAACAGACCAAAGAAGCTATAAGCTACTTAATCACTAAGCTAATAAGCTAAACTAAGCTAGAAATAAGCAAAAAGAATAGGCTAAAAGCTAGAAAATCAAAATAAGCTATTGGAGACTTTTAAACCAAACAAGCCTTAGGGACTGTTTTGAGCTTAATTTTAAGCACTAAAATGAATCCTTACAGGTAAGAGCTTAATGTTTTCTTAAAGTACAGCTAAAAATCTACTTAAATCAATAAGCAAAACACCTTTTGAAATCTAATTAAGCAACTAAAAAGTAGTAGGAAAAAGCTACAGGCTACTACTGACTTGGTGTTTTTGGTTTTAATGAAAAAAAACTAAATTAAGCAACAAGCTGACTTAATAAGCTAAGAACTAATTT